>CM040396.1:47086348-47250359 GCA_022702515.1 Ilyophis sp. 1 JC-2022 | reverse complement strand
TCTGTTTAATGTTTTTTCATTATAGTCCACGGCGATTTTTCACGTTTTAACAAAACTGCTTGAATTATTCTATTCTTTTTAACAAGCGGCTGCTGCCGCTAACACAAACTGCTTTTTAAAAATAAAACTTAATTACCGCTGCTACTACTACTGCTACAACTAATAACCTATACATTTATACACCATTACTTTTTCACGATGTTTTTCAAATAAAACAATGTACAACACATTACATTGCCAATATGTCTCCCTAAGCACCCTGCCCCGTCCATAAAAACAATTCGTCACAAAACCACAACGTTTACAACAATCCATAATAAAAGGACATCGCCAAACCCTTGAAACGAAAAACCCACAAACATCCCCCCCGAATGATGATGCATCATCATAATCATAAAAAAAAAAAAATCATTAAAAAAAAATAATTTATGCATAATCATAATTTTTCATAAACTCATTAATATTCATAAATTGACCTTTGACCCCATCAATCAAATTTTGACAGATACCGAATCAAATTTCTCTCTGACAGTTGGTAGGGTCTCTGTTCTCAGAGTAAGGGGTCACAGTACAGCGTCCCAGGGCAGTGTCCTTCAGAACCTTGGCAAAGACTTTGATGCCCTGTTTGTTAAGGTGAACGTGATCGTGCATGTGGTGTGGCTGTATATCCCGGTGGTGGGCCCGGTGCACATTGTGCATAAGCACACTACATCTCCATAGCTCTGCATTTATGGCCTGGATGATGTGGAATGGGACGTCTCTGCGTGGTAGGGTGGACATGGTGATCCCTGCATTGGGGAATTCCTCTGATGCTTTGGCAGCCACCTGTTTTATTGCGGCAGCCACATCTCCTCTTTGTGGGTGAAGGTCATTGGTCCTGGTGTGAATGAGGATGTGCCGGGCCTTGTTCAGCGTCTCTCCAGATAGCAGCTCCAGAGCTTTGGTTGTAGTTGGGCACCATCTTTTCTTTGCTTTCATGCTTGGGAACAAGAGTCTTTCTCTAAGAAACTTCCCGTTAGAATCAAACAGGATGATTGTTCTGCATCAAAGATTTATTCTGTGTGTGCCAGTGCTGGGCGATGTGACTGATGCAGTGGGTGTTAAGCTGTTGGTTATGGGAGCAGTGTGTTTTATTGTGCTAATAGGTGTGGTAGGAGTGTTTGTGTTTGGGGTATTGAGTGTCTTGGAGGGTGTTGTATTGCTTGGAAGTGCAGAATTCCCTCTTTAGTCTTTGTAGGTTTGTCCTCATGCTCTGGTTTTCCTCTTCCAGATCCCTCACTGCTGCTCTTAGCTCCTGTAGCTCTGCTCTGTGCTCATCTCTCACTGCTGCTCTTAGCTCCTGTAGCTCTGCTCTGTGCTCATCCCTCACTGCTGCTCTTAGCTCCTGTAGCTCTGCTCTGTGCTCATCTCTCACTGCTGCTCTTAGCTCCTGTAGCTCTGCTCTGTGCTCATCCCTCACTGCTGCTCTTAGCTCCTGTAGCTCTGCTCTGTGCTCATCCCTCACTGCTGCTCTTAGCTCCTGTAGCTCTGTGCTCATCCCTCACTGCTGCTCTTAGCTCCTGTAACTCTGCTCTGTGCTCATCCCTCACTGCTGCTCTTAGCTCCTGTAGCTCTGCTCTGTGCTCATCCCTCACTGCTGCTCTTAGCTCCTGTAGCTCTGCTCTGTGCTCATCTCTCACTGCTGCTCTTAGTGTGATGTTCCGTAATTATGTATGTCTGTTATAGTATTGTTATCATTCATCATTGCATTCCCCTCTGTTCGTGGGTTGTCTGAGTCGCATTCGTGTGTTTGTTTACCCTGTCTCGCGTATGCACTGTTTAGGTGACTTCGGGATTTTTCAAGGGGTTCGTGTTCTGCTACTTCCTGGTTTTCCTTACGCGTATTGTATAGATTACTAACTCGTGCTAACAATCACTCGGGTGGTTTATTAGTTAAATGCACTTACTAAACCAATTAACATAAATGTATACTAACGACTAACTGTCTGTCTTATAGTTAGATACTAACAGATTAACCAGTTTTTCCGCGATCTCTGTAATTCGCCCCAGCTGTTTGTATGTAGTTTCACCTCTCGTGATTACTGAGCACACTCCGCTCCACTTCGAGCCCGTTGTTTGTTATGCATGTTTCCGAGTCCCTTCCATGTCTTTGTTATGTTTACGTGATTGTTTCATTTCTACCTCATGTGTTAACCTCACGTAGTTTGTTACCCCTCCCTTTCCTATACGTATATATAGACCCACATATCCGTTTTGTTCCCTGTCAGAACGTAACCTTTATTTCCTGAGCCTGAGAATTAGAAAGCCAGTGACTTATTGCAAACCTGAGACAACCTTTTCCTTACGACCTGAGATAGCCTACCGTTTTTGTACCTCTGCCTTTGATTTCTAGTTTACGACCTTTGATTGTTTTTGACTTTGCCTTGCCTGCCGATTTTGTACCTCTGCCTTTGATTTCTAGTGTTTCGACCTTTGATTGTTTTTGACTTTGCCTTGCCTGCCGATTTTGTACTCTGCCTCTGATTTCCGGTTTTCGACTTTAGCTTCCTCACTACTCTTTGCATTCCGATTTTGTACTGTACTATTTGATATCCTGGCTTTTTGACCTCACCCTTTTGAAATAAACCTCGTTCTTGCTCTATCCTTGTCTGCTATTGGGTCTGTGTCTGAGACGTAACAGTACGTTCTGACCAGAGATGGACCCAGCAGACAGCTCCCGGATGAGCCACGCCATCGAGCAGCAGGGTGCCGTACTGGGTCGCCACCAGAACCAGTTGGATTCAGTTTTGCAGCATCTGCAAAACCTCACCCTCTGTGTTTCGCAGCTGACGGCTACGATCCAGGCAATTCAGCCTGGCCACGCTCCCCAGCAACCTTCTGTTCCTGTTCCGGTTGCTGCTCCTGCTCCTGCTCCTGCTCCCTCAGCACCCCCTCCTGTTCCGGTCCGGGAACCTCGTCTTCCTCCGCCGCAGAGATACTCCGGAGAACCTGGCGGTTGTCGGCCCTTCCTCACCCAGTGCCAGCTCGTCTTCCAGCTGCAGCCTACCACCTTCCCCACTGAGCTCTCCCGGGTGGCTTATATCATCACGCAGCTATCTGGTCGAGCCATGAAGTGGGGAACGGCGGCCTGGGAGGAGGGGCTTCCGTGCATCCAGACCGCATACGGGTTCGCGGAGGAGATGAAGAGGGTCTTCGACCGTTCTAAACATGGGCATGAGGCGGCAAGGGAGATGATGATGATGCGCCAGGGCAATCTCACTGTATCGGATTTCGCCATAGAATTCCAGACGTTGGCGACGTCCAGCAGATGGGAGAGCAGGGCGCTGTACGACGCATTCCTCATGGGACTGGCGGAACGGATTAAGGACGAGCTGCTGACTCGGGATCTTCCGGAGAACCTGGAGGACCTCATCGCGCTCGCCATCCGCGTTGACCATCGCCTTCAGGACCGCAGCAGGTTCCGTCAGCAGGCGACTTCTAATCAGGGGGCTCCCTGGAGATCCCACCTCAACGATCCATCCATTGCCACCAAGAAACCGCCGTCCCGGGCACCTGAGACGGAGGCCATGGAGGTGGATCGTACTCGCCTGTCGAAGGAGGAACGTGATCGGAGGATGAGTTCCAGAGCCTGCCTCTACTGTGGCCAACCGGGTCACTTTGTTGCCAAGTGCCCGGTAAAAGCCAACGCCCGCTAGTGACCAGAGGAGCACTAGTGGGCGTTATTCCAATTGATCACTCCTCTAGGAACCGCACCTGCCTTCCTGTGACGCTCGAGTGGGCAGATCAAGCGAGGAGGACATCCGCCCTCGTCGATTCTGGAGCGGAGGAGAGCTTTCTGGACGCTGGGATGGCGTCCAGATGGGGAGTTCCTCTCCTCAAGCTGTCACACCCACTAGCCGCCAAGTCCCTCAGCGGCCAGAGATTCGCCAGCATAAACCACATCACCGCCCCACTCAAGCTGCGGATCTCAGGCAACCATCGGGAGGAGCTTCAGCTCCACATCATCGATTCTCCCAACTCACCCATTATCCTGGGACACCCCTGGCTGGTCAAGCACAACCCCACGTTCGAGTGGTCGACACATGAGATTTTGGGCTGGAGCCCATTCTGTTCATCTCATTGTCTCCGAGAAGCCCACTCTCCTCTTCCGAGTCCCCTTCCGAGCCCCCCCTCTTCCGAGATGTGCGAGGACCTGTCCCGTATCCCTTCCGAGTACCTGGACCTCAAGGAGGTGTTCAGCAAGTCCCGAGCCGTTAATCTGCCTCCTCACCGTCCCTATGACTGTGCCATTGAGCTGCAACCTAGCGCAGTCCCTCCGAGAGGGCGAGTCTTCTCCCTCTCCCGTCCCGAGCACGAAGCCATGGAAAAGTATCTGCGGGAGTCTCTGGCGGCAGGAGTAATTAGACCTTCCTCCTCGCCCGCGGGAGCGGGGTTCTTCTTCGTGGGAAAGAAGGATGGTTCCCTGAGGCCCTGCATCGATTACCGGGGTCTCAATGACCTCACCATCAAGAACCGCTATCCGCTCCCTCTCATGGCTTCTGCGTTCGAACTACTCCAGGGGGCGTCCATATTCACCAAATTGGACCTCCGCAACGCGTACCACCTGGTACGTATCCGTGATGGGGATGAGTGGAAGACGGCCTTTAACACACCCACGGGCCACTGGGAATATCTGGTGATGCCATTCGGCCTCACGAACGCCCCTGGCGTCTTCCAGAAACTGGTCAATGACGTGCTCGGCGACCTACTCAACAGGGTCGTTTTTGTTTATCTGGATGATATCCTGATATTTTCCAAGACTAAGGCTGAGCACATCACCCATGTCCGCCAGGTGTTGAGACGCCTCCTGGAAAATAGACTGTTTGTCAAGGCTGAGAAGTGCGACTTCCATTGTTCCACCACGACCTTCTTGGGGTACATCATCTCCGCAGGGAGTCTGAGCATGGACCCCGAGAAGGTCAAAGCCGTCATGGAATGGCCCCAGCCTGAGACCCGGAAGGACCTTCAACGCTTCCTAGGATTCGCCAATTTCTATCGGCGTTTCATCCGAGGATACAGTTCATTGGCGGCTCCACTCACTGCTCTCACCTCTACCAAGACGTCGTTCGCATGGAATCCTCGAGCCGGGACAGCGTTTAAGGAGCTGAAAGATCGCTTCACCACCGCCCCCATCCTGATCCACCCTGACCCTAAGGCCCAGTTCATCGTGGAGGTTGACGCCTCCAATGTCGGAGTAGGGGCGGTGCTGTCCCAACGGTCCGCTAAGGACAACAAGGTGCACCCTTGTGCATACTTTTCTCATCGCCTCACCCCTACGGAGGCAAACTATGACATCGGCAACCGGGAGCTCTTGGCAGTCAAGATGGCTCTGGAGGAATGGAGGCACTGGCTAGAGGGAGCTCAAGAACCTTTCTTGGTCTGGACCGATCATAAGAACTTGGAGTACCTGCAGACAGCCAAGAGACTTAACTCTCGCCAAGCCCGCTGGGCATTATTCTTTACCCGCTTCCACTTTGTGCTCGCCTACAGACCGGGATCCAAGAATGTTAAGCCCGATGCACTATCCCGCAGATTCGACACACCTACCAAGGAGGAGGACCCTGACACCATCCTTCCGGTTAGCTGCTTCATCCACGCCATGGAGTTTGACGTAGAAACCACTGTTCTCAACGCACTCAATGGCGAATCAGGTCCCAGTGGTTGCCCGACTAACAGACTTTATGTTCCTGAGGCAGTCCGGACCAACGTCCTGCAGTGGGGTCATTCCTCCAATCTGTCCTGCCACCCAGGGGTCACCAGGACACTCACGTTCATACAGCGACGGTTCTGGTGGCCCCATATGAAGGAGGAGATCAAGGACTTTGTCGCTGCCTGCTCAGTCTGTGCCCAGAATAAGGTACCACACACACACCCTGCAGGATTACTTCAACCCCTCCCTATTCCTCACCGCCCCTGGTCACATATCGCACTAGATTTCATCACTGGTTTACCTCCTTCTAATAATTACACCACAATCCTCACCACAGTCGACAGATTCTCTAAAGCCGTTCACTTTATTCCCCTCACTAAACTCCCCTCCGCCAAGGAAACGGCATCCATCTTAGTCCAACACATTATTAGATTACACGGCATCCCCACAGATATAGTTTCAGATAGAGGTCCACAGTTCACAGCTAGGTTTTGGAAAGCTTTTTGCACTCTCTTAGGCACCACTGTTAGTCTGTCATCAGGTTTTCACCCACAGAGTAATGGCCAGACTGAGCGGGCTAACCAGGTCATCGAGACAGTTCTACGGTGCCTATGTTCTAGAAACCCCACATCTTGGAGTCACCAACTACCTTGGGCCGAATATGCCATAAATTCTCACACCTCCTCTGCCTCTAAACTATCCCCTTTCGAGTGTTGTTTAGGCTACCAGCCACCTCTGTTCCCGAGCCAGGAGGAGGAGGTGGGAGTTCCGTCGGCCGAAGCCTTCATCCGGCGCTGCATCCGCACCTGGAAAACTACCCGTCAGAATCTGCTTCGTGCCAGCGCCAGGATGAGGGTAACGGCCGATCGGCGTCGGTCCAAGGCACCCCAGTATCGGGTGGGGCAACGGGTGTGGCTCACGACACGGGACATTCCCCTCAAAGTGGACTCCCGCAAGTTGGCACCGCGTTACATTGGGCCCTACACCATCACCAAGGTTTTGAGCCCCACAGCCGTCAAACTCAAGTTGCCGTCCACCATGCGTCGGATACATCCGACTTTCCACGTTTCGAGACTGAAACCTGTTGTCACCCACCCCCTTTGTCCCGCCCCTGATACCCCCCCTCCCCCCCGTCTCATTGATGGAGGCGACGCTTATACAGTGCGTAAGCTGTTGGACTGCCGTCGTCGGGGTCGTGGCCTCCAGTACTTGGTAGACTGGGAGGGCTATGGCCCAGAGGAAAGAAGCTGGATCCCTACAAGCTTTATAATTGATAAGACTTTGATTAAGGACTTCCACAAGACTCATCCTGTGCCACCTGTTAAAGCACCAAGAGGTGCTTCTTAGGGGGGGGGGTACTGTGATGTTCCGTAATTATGTATGTCTGTTATAGTATTGTTATCATTCATCATTGCATTCCCCTCTGTTCGTGGGTTGTCTGAGTCGCATTCGTGTGTTTGTTTACCCTGTCTCGCGTATGCACTGTTTAGGTGACTTCGGGATTTTTCAAGGGGTTCGTGTTCTGCTACTTCCTGGTTTTCCTTACGCGTATTGTATAGATTACTAACTCGTGCTAACAATCACTCGGGTGGTTTATTAGTTAAATGCACTTACTAAACCAATTAACATAAATGTATACTAACGACTAACTGTCTGTCTTATAGTTAGATACTAACAGATTAACCAGTTTTTCCGCGATCTCTGTAATTCGCCCCAGCTGTTTGTATGTAGTTTCACCTCTCGTGATTACTGAGCACACTCCGCTCCACTTCGAGCCCGTTGTTTGTTATGCATGTTTCCGAGTCCCTTCCATGTCTTTGTTATGTTTACGTGATTGTTTCATTTCTACCTCATGTGTTAACCTCACGTAGTTTGTTACCCCTCCCTTTCCTATACGTATATATAGACCCACATATCCGTTTTGTTCCCTGTCAGAACGTAACCTTTATTTCCTGAGCCTGAGAATTAGAAAGCCAGTGACTTATTGCAAACCTGAGACAACCTTTTCCTTACGACCTGAGATAGCCTACCGTTTTTGTACCTCTGCCTTTGATTTCTAGTTTACGACCTTTGATTGTTTTTGACTTTGCCTTGCCTGCCGATTTTGTACCTCTGCCTTTGATTTCTAGTGTTTCGACCTTTGATTGTTTTTGACTTTGCCTTGCCTGCCGATTTTGTACTCTGCCTCTGATTTCCGGTTTTCGACTTTAGCTTCCTCACTACTCTTTGCATTCCGATTTTGTACTGTACTATTTGATATCCTGGCTTTTTGACCTCACCCTTTTGAAATAAACCTCGTTCTTGCTCTATCCTTGTCTGCTATTGGGTCTGTGTCTGAGACGTAACACTTAGCTCCTGTAGCTCTGCTCTGTGCTCATCCCTCACTGCTGCTCTTAGCTCCTGTAGCTCTGCTCTGTGCTCATCCCTCACTGCTGCTCTTAGCTCCTGTAGCTCTGCTCTGTGCTCATCCCTCACTGCTGCTCTTAGCTCCTGTAGCTCTGTGCTCATCCCTCACTGCTGCTCTTAGCTCCTGTAGCTCTGCTCTGTGCTCATCCCTCACTGCTGCTCTTAGCTCCTGTAGCTCTGTGCTCATACCTCACTGCTGCTCTTAGCTCTGTAGCTCTGCTCTGTGCTAAGACTGCATGCATTGCATCTCCTCTCTCCGGCTGGCGATGGTGTGCTCTTTGAGCTCAACTACCTGTAGCTCCAGTGCGGATATGCAGTTTTTCAGAGACAGGAGAACAGGGAGCAGGGGCTGGGTGGGAGGGAGTTGCAGGTAGAGCCTGAGATTCATTGTTCAGCACAAAGGAACTAGGCTCTGGTTCTCCTTTATTTGACTCTGTCAGAGCTTTGAGATTTTGGAAACATGACTGAAATTTACTGACTGGTTTCTGGACCCTGTATCAAAATAGTTCCATTGTGATATATGTTGACCGTCAGATAAGTGTTGTCTTTGTTTCCCTCTTGGTCAAACATATTGCCTTCCATAGCAAATCCCCAGTTTTTTCATTTTAGGAAAAGTGCATATGGCTTTATGCCATGCTGATGGGTGCTGGGTATAGAACAGTATATGATCAGATTTTACTGTAATCTTAGCAAGCGTGTAATCATTTCAAATTTCCAATTTTCCCCATGCAACATAGCTATCCCATTTTCCTCACCACATTTATTAGTAACTTTCATGGCCGTAGGATTATGGGATTATACGATTTTACGTGCCCCCCCCCCCCCCCCCCCCCAATGTTTGGAAAGAGTCAAATTGTCCCCCCAACCATAACTGATCCCTCTCCCATAAATGCTATGCTATAAATACTGCAACAACTGTAAAAAAAATTATTACAATGATGCGGAAAGATATGTAACGTCCGTAAACATCGTATGAATTATTATTTTGTGTAACGTTATGGATAATATAATCAGGTTGGTTGTAATGAAGAAGTCAGACCGCAAAAAAAGACGAGAAACCTCACGGAGTATGGAATCGAGACACTCGCTACGGGGGTAGAGCAGACGGTTTGTTTGGTGCATAGGCGGTCTTTGCTACCTTTCATTAGTTTCACCTGAAACGGTCTTCTCAACTGAAAATCAAATCAAAATCCCCACAGTGAATAAAATAACCGCCGATCCAATAGTTTCCCCATTCAGCTAGGCGACTGTAGGCGCTGTTCCTAACTTAAGCTATTTCAGTGATGACACTATCTTTAACTACTTCTTATTTTTCTACAGTCTATGCCTTATATATACGTTAAAAAAGTAGTTATTTTTTTATAACAAGCTACATATTAGGCTACTGCCGCGAATCTTGGAGAAAGAAAATGAGGTGTCTTCTCAACCGAAAGTGCATCAGGTAGCCTACTGTATAGTAGCTTGCAGTAAGCAATGGAAAACGCCGAATGCTTAGGCCTATTTGTACAACGTTTTTTTGAAAGATTATTGTTTCTAGCTATAGGCTATCTGAACATGATTTTCTTGTAAATGGTGCATTGTATGCATTTTACAGTCTGTGGCTGTGGCAAGACGAGGTTCATAAGCGCTTTGGGCTTATTTTATTGCATGGCAATGTCACTCCTGTGGGTTTTCTTGAAGCTGTAGCCTAGTTTATAATTTAAGACAAACATGAATACTGTAATTGGGACCGATATCTCTAGTGTAGGTACTTTTGCAATCTTTCACCGTACAAGGAAAGCGCTGTAAAAAACAGCTAACGTTAAAGCATTTAAAACTATTTCAGTGCTTACTTGGCCCAGGTGACGGGCTAATCTACGGTTGAATATAAATTTCACAACCAATCAGTACTAATCCATTGTCGTTAGTCTTTGACTTATATTGTGCAAATTTCGGATGAAGTGACAAAGTCCGTAATTTTGAGTTCTGGACAAGCAAATAAAAAAAATGCAGAGTGATTGTGTGTGACTGACTCAGAATTTTGTGACTTTCGAACTACCCGAGACGCATCTTTTTCTCCCAGCAGCGCGAGTTGGAATTTGAAGCTTGACAGCAGAGTCTAGCTGGTAGCAAATTAAGTTAGTAAACTAGCTTTGATATTTTATTCAGACCTAAATCACCTGATTGATGCGCATTTTTCATAGCCTATGCGCAATGTTTTCTGTTCACTCCCCCATACTTTTCAAGCTAGTTTGCAATCGCATCCAGTTTACATTTATTTATGACTTTCCCATCTCCGTTATTCTAGCAGAAGTGTAAAATATCGCTGTAGGTCATTGATTGTAACATTATATATTACATGTAAGAATATAGACATTGAATGGTTAGGCTATATTTGCATAGGCTATAGATATTTTATTTATCAGATCCTAGAATCCAGTAGCCTACTGAAAATGTGGTGGATGGATGGCTGTGTAGGAGAGATAGCCAGCCAAAACCGACAAACAAGCCAGCTCTTGATGCGTGTGTGTGTGCGTGTGTGTACAGGTGCACGTTTCGTTTGTTAGTTTTAAATAGTAGATTTGGTAAAGATTTATTTGGACACCATAAAGTATCTTTATTTGAACCATTAGGCTATTTATTTAGCCTATTCTATTATACAAAATTGTATTTATCTGTTCATTAATTGTGTTGGTCACGAGTTCTAAAATAAAAATGCCACCACTTTAAATAAGAAGTAGCCTATTTGCTCAACACAATCACATATTAATTCTGTTTTATACTGCAATTCGGTTGCAAATAGCCACAATAATTTTGTAATAAAAAGTAGGTGTCTCGGACTATCATTAGATATAACAGAATACTTTTGTCAAGGTTGATCCGACGCTGAGTAGGCTAAACCAGATTATTAATCGTGTAGGCTGCAGCATTTGCTCTCTGTTAAAATTCGAAAGGACTTTGGTTTGTGTCACGGCTCTGGAGTTGAGTTGATTAAGTGCTGATCAGAGTTGGGTAGGAGGCGACTGTAGGTACATCTTTTAACCATTAGCAGTAGCGTAGTAATAATATAGTAATAATAGTGATATCACTTTGGAACGAGCTGGGACAATTAACTAATTCACAAAAATGTGTGCAATATTGTTAGATCAAATAAAAATGTATTCTTAAATGATTATAAAACAGATTTGTGCAACCTATTTTGTTGGGCGCATCACTGCTACTCAACCTAGGTTACAACTAGTGACACGGCTCCCGAGCCAGAGCCGTGGTAAGCACAATTCCCTCGAACTGTCGAGTCGACTCATACGACTCAGCATAAAGAGTCGTTCAACGTACAACGAACTGTAGTTACTGAGCACAGACTAGATCTACTTTATGAACTGCTGACTTCCGCACCGCAGTAGCCTACATAATTGTCAACCGAATCAGTTACTCTCTGCATAGGCTACGGGCTACTCAGTTGCCTAATAAATTAGTTGGCAACAAATGGCGGGAGTATTAGTAAAATAATATAGCCCAGTCAACTGTTTTTTGGTACAGTTTCATATTTAAAGAATATAGCCTGCAATCTTACAAATGATCGGAACCTGTAGCCTACCTATAGGTCTACTGGCTTCTAACATCCACCCAACGCAATGTTACCGAAAGCAAAACGGTTCAAGCATTTCTAATCAAAATTACATAGGCAACTGTAGGCTATATTGTACATTTTTCATGTAGGCCTATTCTGTGACTATCAAACTAAAAGAGTTAATGAAAGTCTGCCCGTTATTAAACCATTTCAAAACTGTAATAATGATATTGATTAAATGAAGCACATTTGTGTTTTCTTTTGTATCAAAATGGCACAATAAATGTAGGCTATTTGAAGTAGGCCTAATATGCTATAACCTCATGTTTTATATAGGCTACACAAATATAATCAATATGTGACTATATGTTTGTTTCATCTTTACACTTGAAATTCAGTAAGAAGTCTAGCTAAAGCCCTTTTCTTTATTTGTTTGTTGTCAGGTAATTTGAGTCTAGATCACGCACTGCATGAATGATTGCTATTTTAATCTGAACCGCTATTTTCATCTAGTAGCCTACTACTGATGAACTGGGTGATTAATACCACTAGGCTACATCAGTGCACCTAGCTAAACCCTTTGCATAAGGGCTCCCCCCATAGATGACTGAACATCAACATTCAATTTGGGGGAAAAAATCCTCTGCTTTTAAAAAATATATATATATATTAGTGCCCTTGCGCAACTGACCCCAGTGAACGAATCACATAGTCAGTGACTAGAATCTTTGTACTGGACTGAACTGAACGATTCAAATCAGTAAAGTGATTAGTAATTTCCACCACTAACTGAGGGGGAGGGAGAGCGGGAATATTTCCCCTCTTACATAGGCTGCTATGGCAACAATAAGAGTCAGAGTCATTCTGATTGGTCTAAACAACTTGAACTGAAAAGTATCTGATCTGCAGTCAAATTACACACACTGGACGGAAAATCGAAACAGGTGTTTTTATTTTTTATTTTTCGTTTGGAGGAAAAAACGGGGACGGGGAAATTTCCGGGGACAGGTCGAGTCAAAAACGGGGACTAAATAAAGAAGAACCGAACAATAAATGCAAAGTATACATTTTTCCTGATTGGGGGATTTATTTAAAATTCCAATTGGACCACATATGATTCACAAAACGCTTGATTGGCTTTTTAATAGGTTCCTGCACGCATTGCTCGGGAAAGTCCCAAAATCCTAGTGCATTTCCGAGGCTCCATTTTTTTGTACCATTACAAATATGTAATTAGAACGTTCAGTTGAGAATGTTGTCACAATGGTCACTGCCTTCTAAAGTCAAACATGACTCCAATGTGGTGCCTACGAGTTGTTTATTGTTGTACTGAAATGCAAATGTTGTCACAGTTATCATCAGAGTAGTCATCTGGATTTTTTTGCACTGTATGCTATAGGGTGACCATATCTTCGATTAAATAAATGTAAATAAAAAGAGGACAGAGTGAGCGGACGTTACTGCTTTTTGAGTTTTATAAATTAGTATAAATAGGAGTCTCAGCTTTGGTTGAAAGCCAATATTATCTTTCTACTCCAAATATTAAATATATGCTCATTTAAATCTCGACTGTCACCAAACCATGTTTATTTCGTCAAATAAATTAAAAGTATAGCAATCCGCTGAGTTCATTAAAGGCTACAGAACATTCATTCAGACATGTATCAACATTAACAGTCAGCCCACACATTAGCTTGGACTTAGTTTGTGTTTGTACCTTTGTGCAGAAAATAAACTTGTCGACGTACCATTAGAGGCTAAATGCTTTGCATTGCTGTTTATTTATTTATTTATTTGTCACTCTTGACAGATCGCGTAGCCTATTTGCCAAGACCAAATGGAAATTGCGGGGTGGGACTAGATTTAGCTGTAAATTATGCTGGAACAGTATGGAATACACGGTTGGTAAAACGGCTGTAAGTCATCAAGGGTCTGAGGTATCAAACGAGCCTCAAACCATCACTCTGCTGCCAGATATGCAGTAGATATGGATGGATCACTTTAAGGGTTGTTTCTCCTGACAAATTTTCTTATTGAACTCTATGGAAAAATAAGTCCGGAGAAGAAACCCTTCAAGTTATCCATCCATATCTACAGATCTTAGAGCCATTTAGCCAACCATGTGTTCCATACTGTTCCAGAGTAATTTACAGCTAAATCTAGTCCCACCCCCCAATTCCCATAGAGATCCATTCAAATGCAGAGAGGTTATAGTATCGCCTGTAGGAGTACCAGAAAATAAGATATCAAGAGTCTTTCAATATTGTTGGGTCACAGACATCAGGAAGTCATGGAATGCAAAGGATATGCGACCAAATATAAAAAAACTTTTTTCTACATTATGTTAAACTGTCCAATATTTTTTGATGCCCAAAAATGGGGGGGCATTGTACACCAAATTGCCTACATATGTTAACAAAATATCCTACACATCAATGTCACATTTTAAACATATTTGGAGCGTGTGAGGCCATCAATACTTTACTCTTGTTTTTTTACTTCAATTATTCAATTGACTCATGTTGACTAATGTTCATGGAGTCTAATTATATGCTTAGTTCTGTACCCCAAAGTCTTACCCCAAAATTGCATTCCGCTGCACTAAAATTTAACTGGGTTGCTCTCTCTTGATGGACACACTCCCCAACAGCAGCTTCCCTCCCACTTCAGTGCACGGTGAGTCACCAAATTACCATGGGCTCAGATGCGTGCACATCCGTGACGAAATTGCAACGTCGTCAGTGATGGCTCGCCACCGACTGGAAAATAGAGCCCCAAATTTGCATGTTTGCTGTTCGATCTGGACTGACACACCTCCACCAGTGACTCTCCGCCCACTTCGGCGTACGGCGGATCAAACAGGCTCAGGAGCGTGAAAATACATGCCGAAAATGTCACTTCGCCAATGCGCTGGCTTGCCACCCGCCATGCGCCATCTGGAAAATAGCCGTAAACATCATTGTCTTTTTGGTCATTGGGATAACATATAAATTCAGATGTAAAAAGCCAGTATATACAGGTGCAGCTCAAAAAATTAGAATATTGTGAAAAAGTTCAATATTTTTTGTCACTCATTTCAGAAAGTGAAACTCATATATTATATAGATTCATTACACATAGAGTGAAATATTTCAAGCCTTTATTTCTTGTAATTTTGATGATTATGGCTTACAGCTAATGAAAACCCAAATTCAGTGTCTCAGAAAATTTTAATATTGTGAAAAAGTTCAATATTGGAAACTCATGGTGTCACATTCTAATCAGCTAATTAACTCAAAACACCTGCAAAGGTTTCCTGAGCCTTTAAATGGTCTCTCAGTCTGGTTCAGTAGGCTACACAATCATGGGGAAGACTGCTGACTTGACAGCTGTCCAGAGTCTGGAGGAAGAATGGAGAGGCACAGAATCCACGTTGCTTGAAGTCCAGTGTGAAGTTTCCACAGTCAGTGATGATTTGGGGTGCCATGTCATCTGCTGGTGTTGGTCCACTGTGTTTTCTGAAGTCCACAGTCAACGCAGCCATCTACCAGGACATTTTAGAGCACTTCATGCTTCCTTCTGCTGACAAGCTTTATGGAGATGCTGATTTCATTTTCCAGCAGGACTTGGCACCTGCCCACACTGGTAAAAGTACCAACAGCTGGTTCAATTACCATGGTATTACTGTGCTTGATTGGCCAGCAAACTCGCCTGACCTGAACCCCATAGAGAATCTATGGGGTATTGTCAAGAGGAAGATGAGAGACACCAGACCCAACAATGCAGACCACCTGAAGGCCGCTATCAAAGCAACCTGGGCTTCCATTACACCTCAGCAGTGCCACAGGCTGATCGCCTGTGATGCAGTAATTCATGCAAAAGGAGCCCCAACCAAGTATTGAGTGCATAGAAATGAACATACTTTTCAGAAGGCTGACATTTCTGTTTAAAATATCCTTTTTTATTGATCTTATGTAATATTCTAATTTTCTGAGACACTGAATTTGGGTTTTCATTAGCTGTAAGCCATAATCATCAAAATTAGAAGAAATAAAGGCTTGAAATATTTTACTCTATGTGTAATGAATCTATATAATATATGAGTTTCACTTTCTGACATGTGTGACAAAAAATATTGAACTTTTTCACGATATTCTAATTTTTTGAGCTGCACCTGTATATACACATTGAAAATGAAACCCAGGGAAAGCTTTGGTTGGATGTTCTGAGCACAGGCCCAATTAGATCACAGATTCCTTAAAACATCCAGATGGTCAACTCCTGTGTTACTTCTGGCCTCTTTACTTCCAAACTACAGTAGGTCTGGATGGTATATTGTAGTTTATTAATATTCATGAAGAGGCATGCCCAAGGGCAGAACATTCATTGTCACAGTATTGTCCTTGCCCACATCTCATTTTAATATTCATAAGATGCATCAAACTGAAATTGTATTAATACGAACAAGCAGCTTCCCTTTGCATCGACTGTGTATGTGTCTTTGAATAACACCTATTTTCCCCACCCCTCCCTCTTGTGTCATAGCAACAAGAACAGGACCCAACCAATCTGTACATCTCTAACCTGCCGCTCTCCATGGACGAACAGGAGCTGGAGGCCATGTTGAAGCCCTTTGGCCAGGTCATCTCCACCCGCATCCTCCGTGACGCCAATGGCACCAGCCGTGGCGTTGGCTTCGCCAGGTAACAGTAGTCCACTACCACACAGGGACCTATTATCACACCAAATCTGACCCCGCAAGACGGGGTCATACATAGCCATAACAAATCATACAGGAATTGACAGTAGTAGTGAGGGGTTCTGTCCACTGTGATTTTTCCCACTATATTAATGGAGCTGAAATGATCTGACTTTCAGGATGGAGTCGACAGAGAAGTGTGAAGCCATCATTCAGCATTTTAATGGCAAATACATCAAAACTCCCCCTGGTGTTCCAGGTATGTCATTACACATTGCACTTAAGTTTTTCACAGTACCACAGAGACAACTATTGTGTCAGTTCCAAATCATTGGAGTCATTTGCCACTTCTGCCATGGACGGACATTTCTGCAACTCCTCAGACTCGTTTTTTTTCATTTAAATTATTTTAAATCTAATAAATGTGTGTTTTAATAAATGGATTGTTCCTTTGTTGTTGTTCCTGTGTGTCCTCCATCGCCCTGGCAGTGCCCACAGAACCCTTGTTGTGTAAATTCGCGGACGGAGGACAGAAAAAGCGGCAGAACCAGGGAAAGTATCTACAGAATGGGCGGCCCTGGACCAGGGATGGAGAGACGGTGAGGCGGATTTGAGTATAAAGGCTTTGGGTTTTGTTGTACTTTGTCACATTGCTTTTGTGATGTACAAATATGTTGTTTCATCTGAATTGCTCTACAGCTCTACTGGCTGTTTTAGAATTTAGTTGCTTCATGTAGTACTTTTGCTAACACAAAGGATGCATGTGATTATATGAAGACATTGGTTGTCAGACTTTTTCGGGAAAAATAATTACATTTCAGCAAGAAAAAAAAATTATTTGACAAGAAACTCTTCCACTAGATAACTGACAAAACTTGATAAAATCCAGGCTAGTGCTAAATTAACAGCTCAATTAAGTTTGTCGTCTAAGCTGGTTTCACAGACAATTTACATTTCACTCTATTCATCCAGATTCATTAACCACTCCAGAAGACATGCCTTGCACAAGGGGAAAACTCTGTCTCACTAAAGATTTAAACCTGCAGCCATACAGTTGCCCTAGTCTTTAACCTCTTCACATCACATCCCACATCAGCCAGTCCACTGATCATTCTGTACCATAGAGAGACAGTAAAACAAAATGGTTGCTTAACTCACTCAGTGCCAGAGGCGCTTTAAAGCGCCCCAACTACGAACGTTCCTGAGTGCCAGCCTCGTATTTTACATACTCTTTTTTTTAGCCAATGAAATAAGTTAAATACAACAAATACATGTTGTTACTGGGCAAATATTAGTCAGCAGTAATAGATGGACGATCTTATTGGTTAAAACAATTACTATGTAAAATTGGCGGTCTTTTTGTGCAGTTAGAAATACGAGCTGGCAACTTGAAAAAAAAAGTAGCGAGAGGCGATATCAGAATGGCGAACGGTGACGAGAGCGTATTTGTGTTTAACTGGAATAGCGATAGTGGAGAGGGAGATGAGGAGCAGTGCTCGACATTAACGCTTGTCTGATTGTCAAAAAAGTGGTCGGACAAGCATAATACAGCTTAACTTGCCCGGACGGACAAGTAAAAAAAACGAATAACGTTAAGTTAGTTTACGAGGTGAAACGAACAAGCTGCCGCGATTCGCCCGATATTGCAGACACATAAGTGAACTTAAAAAGTTAACAAACGTATGTGTGAAGTCTAAGTTAGCTAGCTAACGTTAATTGTCCTGGATGACATTCTGGCAGTTGACAAAAGTTGTGTAGGTAAATGCTAACGTTAGGTCGCCAATCATTATCAATCCGACTTTGTCACATCATGCGTCAAGTCTCAACGAGAGAGCACACGTTATATTAGTTAACGTTAACAAAATCATGAGGTTGGGGAATTGGATTCAGAGTCAGGAGTTATTTCACAAATAGGGGAGCATCTTTAGTTGTGCATTGACTAAAGACAAAAAGAAAACCTTAAGTGAAATATTTGGCATATTCTTTGCTAAATGCTTCTTTATTGGAAAGATCTGGCTGTTAAGCTCCAAAGTTGACCAAAAATGCAAGCAATAATAATGAAAAACAAGAATAACTTTATTTTGTATAGCTCTTTTTGAAACACTGGGTTATAAAGTGCTGTAGGCTACAAAATAAAAGAATAAAAAACAACATGATAGAAATGAAATACAAGATAAACAAATGAAAATAAATTTAGGCCTAATTAAATAAGTAAATATTATACAATGTAGTAAAATACAATTAACTGTAATAAAAGGCTCAATATATAAAAATAGCATCCATTTATGGTAATTTATTTCCCTTTTCTAAATTGAAAATAAATGTTTAAACTGATATTTGATCTCAGGTTTTCATTTTTCAAGTCACAGTTTACCATCAACAGTCTTTGTTGTGATTCAGCTGGCCAGTAATTTTACATTACATTATAGGCATTTAGCAGACGCTCTTATCCAGAGCGACTTACAGAACATTTCTTTTTGCATTTATACATAGTATCCATTAATACAGCTGGATATATACTTTTTTTTTTTGTAATTTTTGTTTCTGATTTTTCCCCCCATTTTTCTCCCAATTTAGTAGCCAATTGAAACCCCTATTCTAATTCAATTCCCCCCATGTAGCAACCGCTAGAGAACCACCGCTATACGACCCCGTCAGCCGGTTGTAGGAAAGAGGCTGCCGCGTCCTCTACAGGGCGCGACTCCCCAAGCTCCTGGCTGTGATTCCCCGGGGCCTTATTTGCGCAGCGATTCTCTTCCGAGCCCTCCCCCCACCCGGAAGCAGCCGCCAATTGCTGCTCCCATAGGGCGCCGGCCATGCTCGGAAAATGGCAGGTCCGGGGCGCGAACCCCGATCCTCGGAGTACAACTGTGCTGACTGAAAGTCAGTACTCTTACCGTTGTACTACCGCAGTGGCCCCAGCTGGATATATACTGAAGCAATGCAGGTGAAGTACCTTGCTCAAGGGTACAACGGCAGCGTCCGACCTGGGAATCGAACCTGCAACCTTTCGGTTACAAACCCAGTTCCTTAACCATTATACCACACTGCCGCCCCTAGTAATATTATTTGAAGTCTATTCTAGTGTTTGTCCTCTTGCAGGTGTAAGTCTTACAAAAATATGTATCCTCATATCTGAAGTTAGAAACCATAAGAAGTGTTTAAAAATGTTTTATTGTAAGTTTGCAGAGTCAAAAACTGAATTTGAGCATTTAGAATGTTGAGCGGCCATATTGGCTTGGCACTCAAGGGGCAGTGTTCCAGAATTCCGTGGCACTGAGTGAGTTAACAAAGAGTCCACCGGGTCTGAAAAAAGCACATTGCTGAAAATGATATACTAAAGCAGTGGTTCTCAGCCAACGGACCTACTGATTTTTGGTTTTACCTTTGGTTCTCAGCCACCAGACTACAGATTTTTGGTTTCACCTTAAAAACAGCGACCAGTTCTGACCCAAGAAACCAGCTGAGCTGAGATAACTGTAATCAACTGCTTTCACTGGGAAATGTATTTCTGAGTAACAATGAAAACCAGCAGACTCTGTGGCTCTTCAGGACCAGCGTTGAGGATCACTGTGCAAAATAAACATCTTCTCTTAGATTATGTATTGTATAGGAAGTGCTGTAAATTCAAAGACATCAAAAGCGGTTGTCTCATGTTTTCTCAGGGAGGAATGACATTAACATACGACCCGACAGCCTTACAGAACGGGTGAGTTCAGGCCATGACCCCACCCCCGCCTGCCACACAATCGCATGCAACTGCGCTGAGGAATCTCAGCCCAGTTCAATAGTTTTTTTTCCATTTGGGTTCATTTCCAGATCAAAATTGGAAGGAAATTTGAAATTTAACACTATAATTAAACCTGAAACTCTGCCATATATGACACAAAAAATCTTTGGGTGAATGCTCTCTTGTATTTTATGAAATGTAACAGTTCCAACAGTAAAGTTTTTATTTCTGCAAACATGTGACAGTCATTTTGAGGGTAATGTTTGTGGGAAAGAATATTTCATATGAATTTTGTGTTTTTTATGTTTGTCCCAAACAAAAGTGAATTAACTGGTTGTGCTCTACAAAATTGAGGGGCACTTACTGAACTTATTATTTTCGAATCAACGTCCTGGCTTTCAAAATTGTACAAAATGTGTTTTAATCTTTGTCACAATAGAATAGCTCTTGGAGTCTAATATGCCAGTAATTTCAATAAGAATTGAATACTCTTAACAAGCTTTGGGTATCCACAGTGCTCATCCTTTAAGTAAGCTAATGTGGAAAATGTACAGTTCAATAATTTGAGGCTACATGATGTAGGCTGCTCTTTAAAGCCCCACGGAACAAAGCCTCAAATTGTTAAAATGTATATCAAACTTGAGTTTGTTATTAAGCATCCTCCAAAGTTTGAATGAAAAAGAAAAAAGATAGAACACTACTCAATAACAGCTGAAATAACTGATCAGACCTGTAATAGGACAGTCGGGGTGTGGTCCTAATATTCTAATGAGCACGCTTGATTTACATTCCTCTGTCCAATAAGACACATGGTGTCAAACACAACAAAAATACAAAAGCTTGGAGAATCGGGGTTGTACAACCATATATGTACGAACCTCCCAACTCTGATTTTGTGAGTGAAGAAATTCCACAACCAGATAACCCGCATTCTTGGGTTTCACGGGTGGTGACAGAATGGTGGGTTTCAAGATACTAAGTTTCTATGTAATAATAAACCACACTTATTAACTTTGTGATAACATTTATCTCATCCAATAATGACATGGATATTGCTGCTAGTTAGCTAGCTAGCTAGTTGACGTTGGGTAGCTTGCATGTTGAATGCCACAGAATTGTTTGGTTGGTTACCCTGACAACTAAAGCTCTGCTTCAGTTATGTTTCACTATATTGGATACGCTCCGAGGTAGGATTTTTTGATTAGTCCTATGTACAGGTAGTGCTACAGCCAGCCCCCTTAAATAGCCATGGCAGCACTACTACTTCCTCTCCCTTTTCTCTGCACGCTCCTGAGATCCATCTTGGTAAGAGCTCTGTGCAGAAGTATACTCGCCGCTATTCAAAATAGCTTGGAGCAGCTAGCTAGCTATCTAGCCTCTCTCTTGAGTGCTCTGCTGTCGCTCTGTTTGCTTTGGCTTGTGCCACCGCATTCAGAGTTTTTTGTCACAGTTATTCGATACCGTGCACCACGGCCAGGCAATACAGGACTGGTCACCCTGTGTTGCGGTGCTGAGGGTCATATTTGTCTGCATTACCTCAACGTTACATGTCTTGTCTGTCTGCTGGAACCCGTCCGGTTAGCCTTTGGGCTCAGGGACCGTGCCTAGCCCTGCAAGATAGGGAGATTGTGTTGCCTTGCTCCGTGCAGGCTCGCAGTTCTCTCCCGAGAGTGAATTCTTGGTGTCGTGAGGCGCACCACTTGTTTTCATCTCTCACAGGGCGCTGCTATCTTACTAACTCGTGCATTCCATGGTGAATGAGCTATGCTGTTTTGCTCGCTCAGTGAGTAGTGACAGCATCAAGCACACACACGCACGTTCTGCACGTAATAAAGCTGGAAAGCTAATAAACATGCTTGAATGTCGTCCAGTTTTCCCACGCTCTACTCTGCATAAGCTCGACGTGATACTGCTGTGCTAATGCATTATAAATGTAGCTGCTATATTTATACGTTATGTGCTAAATTCCACCACCAAATAAGTAGCTAGAATGCTGTTAATGTGCTGTGAGTGAAATAAAATTGGCAAATGTGCTGATCAAACCATACCACTGTGTTGTGTGAGTACTTGGTTAAGGAAAAATTTGTACCTTTTTTATTTTTATTTTTAAAGTTACCCCTTATGAGGGCCCCTTGGGAATGGAAAGTTTGCCAACTCCTGCCTGTACTGTGCAGCTTTTGGGGAGTGCCTCCATGTGGCTTGATTTGAAGGAATGCGGGCTAGGGCCCCGTGCCCCACGCCCCGTCCCAGAGAGTGGACATATCGCTGCTTCTGGGGTGGTGCGTCTGTAGAGAAGCCTCCCCTCTGCCTTCTTGGGTGCCCCTCCCACTCAAGCACTACAAGGGAGCTGACTCACCTTGAGTATAGAATGAAAACCATACGTAAAAAGATCAATGAGAAGGGGGAGGACAATGAGGATCACCCTATGTCTATGTCTTTTCATGCTGAGGATGACCTGGAGCTCGGTGAGAGTGCCTCAGTGAAGGCTGCACAAGACCAGTCCGATATTTCTGCTACCAGGTCTACTGTTACTGATGCCCCCATTGTAGTGACAGGCCACTTGTGACTTTTTGTAACGAGTAGTCATGGCTTTGGAGCTGAAGTTGGGGATGCTGACCAGCTGTTGATCCCTGCCTCCTCCCAGTTCTCTGTGGCTTTCAAGGAGTACTGGGCCAAGGCCCAGGGATGCTTCCGGTTCTCTAACCGAACCTTCTTTCTGACAAGGAAATCATTGACGTGCTGCCCCGTCTGAACCCTGAGAGAGTCAGTGATGACCGCCTGCAGACGACCCTCCCTTCACTCTTCATTGTGGCTAGCCTCTCGAATGCTGCTTCCCTGCTGCAGGCTTACCTGGCTAAGCTTATCCCTCATCTCCCAGCTGGGAATGAAGACCAGCTTTGGGAAGCCACCCAGGTCTCAAAGCTTTTCATGCTGCTTCAGACTGACATAGCAAGAGCCATTGTCACGTCGCCATCTTTGGCTCTTCCAGTTCAAGGAACCCCCTCACTCTAGGAATGATCTTTAGCCCAGTGGTGGACAGCTTCCTGCAGCAAACTGTGAAGATATGCAAAGACAGGGCTATGTGCAGGAGTTCATAGCCTCTGCACGCCCCTCAGCCCCCCCTCAGAGGCACTGGAAGCCTAAGCTAAATTATTTCAGCTCTCCAGCAGCGTCTTGCCCCCCCCCCACCCGTCCGCAGTTGGACCGGAGGCAGCATAGTGGCATAGTGTTGTGGCAAGAAGCACCACCACTGACGCAGTTGCTTCTCCCAGGCCCAAAGGGCAAACGGGGAGAGGCTGGTGGAGTCTCCTTGGGCCCGGAGAACAGGTTCTCGAGGGCTACAGGCTCCAATGCCGACACCAGCCAGAACCTTACCGAGGCATTCGAGCCACCACAGAGGGATCGAAAAGAGAGGTCCTCAGATTGGAGATAACCTCTCTCTTCTCCAAGGGCACTGTGAGGATATATGGGTTCTACTCCAATTATTTCATAGTGCCAAAAAAGGACAGTAGCTATCGTCTGAGCCTCGACCTCCGCAACCTTGCGGTGAAAGAGCCATTGTGCAAAATGCACTCCCCAGCACGAGTTTTGCAGGCGGTCTCCAGAGACTAGTGGTTCACTACGCTGGATCTGAGGGACACACATTTCCACGTTCCAGTTCACCCATTACACAGGAATTATCGAAGATTTGCATTTGAAGGAAAGGCTTACAAGTTCATGGTTCTACTGTTCAGGCTCTCCCTGGCGCAATGAACATTCACAAAGCTGCTGGATGCAGTTTTGGTGCCACTGCCCTTGCAATGGGTTCAAGGTTGAATTACCTGGATGATCGGGTAGTTTGTGCCGCATCCAAAGTCATGCTGAACACAAGGTCCTTGTTGAGTTATATCCAGGGCCTTGGTCTCACCCTCAATGAGGAGAAGAGTCAGCTGACCCCCTCGCAGGAGGTGATCTTCATAGGAATGTCCTTGAACTCTGCTCTTATGAGGTAGAAAGCCGGGAAGATCGTGTCCCACTTTAAACATTTTCAGCTAGGCTGGAGCGTTTCAGTCCTGGAGTGCCAGTGGCTATTTGGCCTGCTGACAGCAGGCTCGCTGTTGGGTCCACTGGGCCTCCTCCATCTCCGGCCATTTCAATGGTGGTTGAACTCTCACTGAGTGTACTCAAAGTCAGACGGGCACCCGAGCCTTTTGGTGACGGGGGAGTGCATGTCGTCCCTGAGAAGGTGGCGTTCCCACTCCTTCCTATTGGAGGGGGCGAGTGTGAGCAGAGTCTATCGCAGGGAATTGATGTGCACCTATGCCTCTCTGGAGGGTTGGGGCTCAGTGTACAGAGGCATAGCAGCCAGTGGCCGCTGGAGCCCCTCTTGGACCGGGCAGCACATTAATCTTCCGGAGCTCAGGGCAGTTTGCTTGGCCCTCCGGCATTGTTTGTTCCATCTCCAGGGTCATCATGTCCTGGTGTGATCAGACAACACCACACTGTTGGCCTACATCAATCACCAGGGGGACTTACAGTCTCTGCGCCTGTACGAAATGGCCCCAGAGCTTTTAATGTGGGCCCAGGTCCGCCTGCTCTCACTGAGGGCAGCCCACATACCTAGAGTCTTGAACATAGCAGCAAACATACTCTCCAGAGATGGCCCACCGGAGGGAGAATGGAGGCTCTGGGAGAAGTTTGGGAAGGTGCTGGTAGACCTGTTTGCCTCTAGAGAGAACACCCTTTTCCCCTGCTGGTTTTCCATGTCAGACCCTGTGGGTCCACTCGGCCTGGATTTCCTTGCTCAAGAGTGGCCACCACCGCTTTTTCTCCATTCCCCCTGATCCCAGCAACACTGGACAGGGTCCACACGACGAGCCACCGTGGCAGCTCCCAGTAAGCTTGGTGGCACCCAGACCTGCAGTGCTTCCAACTGTGGGCCTAGCCTCTGAGAGGCACAAATGGAGGGGTTTAGGCCTCGGAGAGGATGTGGTTAGGACATTGCAGAGTGCGAGAGCCTCATCCACAAACACATCTTAACAGATGCGATTGCACATTTTTTGCTCATGGAGACCACAACGCCATCCCAGAGTCCTGATTTCAGATGAGGCACCTTGCCAATGTATTGCAGTTTTTGCAATTCTTGCTTAATAGGGGCTTAGCAGCTACTACCTTGAAAGTGTACTTAGCCGCCATCTCAGTGTGTCAGGATAATAGGGAGGAGGGACTATTGGGTCGTCACCCGTTACTCTCCAAGTTCATGAAAGGTCTGAGACATTTTCATCCAGCAAAAGCTCCTTCAGCACCCAGCTACTATTACATCCACAAAGAGTGAGTGAACTCCATGCTCTCTCTGTGAGCCCTGAATGTTTGTGGCTTAGCCCAGAAGGGTTGAGCTGCACTCTGTGCCCTAACCCTGCTTACTTGTCAAAGGTTATATCTGAAAAATATACAAACCAATCCTGGCTGTTATCTTCCTATCCCCCCTGACTGATGGCTCTCCTGGTGTTTTGTGCCCAGTCAGGGCATTAAGCACTTATGTTGCATGACCCAGTCAATCCGAAAATCCAGCTATTTGTTTGCTATGGAGAGAGGGTTTTGGGTCAAACGCTGTCCAAACAAAGGCTCTCACATTGGATTGTGGACGCCATTACAACAGCATACGAGTCAGTCAAGTGTCCTTTGCCATCTTGCATTCTACAAGGGGAGTTTCCACCTCTTAGGCCATGCTCAGAGGCATCCCCCTTGCTGACATTTGCGCCTCTGCCAGCTGGGCATCACCTAGCACCTTTGCCAGGTATTATCGTGTAACGTTGCTCCCGCCGATGAAGTGGGTTTGGCCGTGCTGGGGGTTACTCCTACTACTCGGAGAGTGG
The DNA here is from genome assembly GCA_022702515.1 of Ilyophis sp. 1 JC-2022. Taxonomy (NCBI): domain Eukaryota; kingdom Metazoa; phylum Chordata; class Actinopteri; order Anguilliformes; family Synaphobranchidae; genus Ilyophis; species Ilyophis sp. 1 JC-2022. The sequence continues at coordinate 47,224,451 of CM040396.1, read as the reverse complement.
AGAGAACACTTCAGCAGTGCCCTGTGTAAGCAATCGGCCTTATACCCTGCATAGGGCTTAGGTTTTGTTCTAGGTTTCACGATTGATCTGATATTGTTATACCATATGGAGTGATCCAATGTAGTGAAACATAGTGAAACAAAGGTTACGATCGTAACCGCGGTTATGTGAACTAATTGGATCACTCCAATAATTTTTTCCGTTGACCTAAGGTGCCTCGAACAGGACACAAGGAAGTAGTAGTGCTGCCATGGCTATTTAAGTGGGCTGGCCGTAGCGTACACGGGACTAACAAGAGAAATCCTACCTCGGAACGTATCCTGCTGCACGGAAGGAGACCACATGGAGTGATCCAATTAGTTCACTTTACCGTGGTTACAATAGTAACCTTCGTTCTGTGTGTTCAAAAAAATCCACTGCACTGTACCCAGCGCCAGCAAGCGCAGCGAATGCTGCTTCCCATGAGAAGGCACAGGTGTCGTTATTCGCTAACGTTAGTGCTACACACCCAATGTTAGCTAAGATAAGCGTAATGTTAGCTAACACACCGGCCGTGTTCAAATAAGGCAGATCTGCTTAGTTTTGACCAATGCTGGTGGTAGGGTGACGGTATCGTACTGCTCAACTTCATCCAAAAACAAGGTTAAAAGGAGACCAGTATCTCTGGAACTCAGAGTATATGCATATTGTATGTTCACAAGACCAAAATAAACCTAATTATATTTGTTCCCTGGGGCTTTAAGTGTCATTTAAATTGTGTTGAAATGTAGTTATTTGTTTTTTAGAACATAATGTAAATTGAATCCCTTGTTCTATTGTATAATTAGTTGATTTATTTTAATTGCATATTTTATATTGATGTTGTATTTTGGAACACATTACAGGTGAAGACATTTCAGCCACACAACTACAAAGCAAACACAACAAACAACACTAGCTAAGGTCCTAAATACAATCTAATCATATACTTCCATCTGGTGGGCATTTTAGGCACCACAGCAATAAGGGCCAGATTTAATCAGACTTTTAGCACGTGCAAAAGCTTTTAACAAACGCAAAACCAATAACATGACGAATGATTGGTCATGGTATTTGTTTAGCACTAATCATTGGTTGTGTTATTAGTTTTGTGTGTGTTAAAATGTTTTGCACATGCTAAAGGTCTTTGTAAATCAGGCCCTAGATTTTTGTACTTTGAAAATGTTGTTTTTGGACTTGGAATACATTACAAGCAAAAGTATTTCAGCCACACAACAGCAGACAGTGATTTAAGACACTTCAAAACCAATCACATGTATAGCACATACATTAGAAATGATCATTTATTTAGTGACAATTTTACTTCCAAGTCAATCTCACCTGCAGCCTGTCTCTGTGTTTGCAGATTCTATTCGTCCCCCTACAGTATCGCCACGAATCGAATGATTGCTCAGGCGTCCATTTCCCCATATATGCATTCTCCCGTCTCCTCCTACCAGGTTAGTCCCCCCCAGAGCAATAGCTAAGATGGCTAACTTACAGTTGTGTTCAAATAAATAGCAGTGCGTTAAAAAAAGTGAATAAAGTGCAAATATTTTTAATAGCTTTTAGTTCCATATTTCAAATATAGTGGAAACATTACACATTCAATTCCAAATCAAAGCATTAACAAATTTTATCAAGTCTGTGTTAATTCTTTTACAGGAAGCAAAGAAAATGAATATGAATCTGTTCAAAAAAATAGCAGTGTAGACATTTCTTTCTTAAAACTCAAACACTTATTGTATAAACTGAAGAAATCTATCAAGATTTAACTTCACTTTAAATTAGAAAAAATGTATTGGAGTGATCCTGACTGTAACAGCACTTACAGGTCATTTTATATCATCTTTGATCTTCTGAAGGTGATGATTGGCTGAATCTTTGCCATTCTGACTATTTTTGTATCCATTTTAACAGTAGTTGCTTCCGCGTGTTTTGGTTTTTGTTGCCATTTTAAAGCATTTGAGATCTTTTTAGCTAGCATCCTATAATGTTCTGCACTTCTTCATACGTTTTCCTCTCTCCAATCAACTTTTTTATCAAATTACGTTGTTCCTCCGAACAATGTTTGGAACGGCCCATTTTACTTAGCAATTCAGAAGGAAATATATATTATAACAATGTGTAAAACATTTGATTCCCTTCTTCTTTAATAAAGGACAATTAATGACACCTGTTTTTTCACAGAATTAATTAATTTTCTAATTAAACTCCACACTGCTATTATTTTCTGGGACTATCAGAAGACGTTTGATCGAAGCTAAGCTATCAGCATGAGGCCCCCGTAAAGCACCATTGTTGAAAAAACGGCATGTGCAGAATCGGTTAAAATTTACCAAGAAACACATCGATTGGCCCAAAGAGAAATGGCGTAACATTCTGTGGACTGATGAGAGTAAAATTGTTTTGGGTCTAGTGGTGATCGACAGTACGTCAGACGACCCCCTGGTACTGAATTCAAGCCACAGTACACTGTGAAGAAGACAGTGAAGCAAGGTGGCGCAAAAATCATGGTATGGGGATGTTTTTCATACTACGGTGTTGGGCCTATTTATCATATACCAGGGATCATGGATCAGTTTGAATACATCAAAATACTTGAAGAGATTATGTTGCCGTATTCCGAAGAGGAAATGCCCCTGAAATGGGTGTTTCAACAAGACAACGACCCCAAACTCAGGAGTAAGCGAGCAACATCTTGGTTCCAGACAAATGGTAATGGAGTGGCCAGCTCAATCCCCCGACCTCAACCCCATTGAAAACTTGTGGGGTGACATTAAAAATGCAGTTTCTGAAGCAAAACCAAAAATTCACAGGAACTGTGGAATGTAGTTCGTTCATCCTGGGCTGAAATACCTGCTTCTAGGTGCCAGAAGTTAGTTGACTCGATGCAACGCAGATGCGCAGCAGTTATCAAAAACAATGGTTATGCAACTAAATATTAGTTCAGTAATTTAAAGTGAAGTGAAATCTTGAAAAATTTGTTCAGTTTATACAGTAAGTGTTTGAGTTTGAAGAGAAAAATTTCGACACTGCTATTTGATAAAAAATTTGATAAAATTTGATAAAATTAGATTTGGAATTGAATGTGTAATGTTTCCACTACATTTGAAATATGGAACTAAAAGCTATAAAAAAATATTTGCACTTTATTCACTTTTTTTAATGCACTGCTATTTATTTGAGCATCACTGTAAGTAAATTGGTAAATTGGGATACAATCAAGGATTTTATCAAAGTAATTTTACCATATTGTGTCAAAGGTTGTCCCTGCCAAGGTTGAAGTATCCTTTCCAGCTTATCAGGTCTATTATTAAAATTAATAGTTGTTTTTAGGAATATGAATACCAAGTACATCAACTGGTCCATCTGTCCATTTAACTCTATAAACTTTGCCCCGAGTGATTGAGGCATATCCGTCTCAATTACAGTAGGCCTATTCATGTTTGTCTGAAATTATAAACTACCCTACAGCCTAACTGAAGTTTGGTAGAACTTTGGGTTGTGTAGTTACCTGGCCATGATATGAGTCCAAATGGTGGCGAAATATGTTAGTTGCTCTATGCTCCTCTGGGGTGATAATCCAGAATAGGGTATTTGTCGCTCTCCATTCACTTCTATGGGGCAGCTAAAATGGTCAGTTGCCTAGTTGCTCAGGTCGCTGACCATCGCTCAGCTTCAAAGATAAATGTTGCTCGCAGTTTAAATTTAAAAGCCTTGTAAGAGCTGATAATGTAACAACTACGCATAATGTAACAACGACGCATAATGTAACAAAAAAATTTAATAAAAACTCATAATGTAATAACTAGTCGATAATGTAACAAAATGCTGAGTGCATAACGTAACAACTTTTTGCGCATATTGTAATAACTTATTACATTTTGCATCAGTTATTACATTATAAAGCGAGCAAAATATTTTTCTCCTAATAATGTAATAATTTTATTACATTATAGAGAGAGTCAATAATGTATGGATTAACATGGTAATTGCTTCTCCGTAGTGTTGTAAAACAATAAAGTATTTTGATAGGCTATAATTGAAATGTATGCTATACATGTGGGCTAACCTTAGGCTGGAACTCGTCAGGCTGTGCCTACTTCTATTTTTCTCTCACGCCCTGGACGAAGTCAGGGGTAGAACATTAGTTTGATGACTGTTCTCTGTGTGTCTGTGTGTGTGAAGCCTTTAGTACCAGAGGCCACCTCCTAGTGGCCGTTTTTCCAGTCATGTGTCCATTGAGAAGTATATTTTGCTTATTACATCACAAACTATGCTTGGTGTCTCCATATAAGCTTAGTGTTTTCTACTCAGGAAGTTGCCTACTTTCTAAATACACAGAGTTCAGACCTTCATGTGTTTGCTGGCTCATTTTAGAGTTAGGCCTACTTTTCTGAGCCAGCTAGTAGTACCTGTAGTACCAGAGGCCACCTCTAACTGGATGTTTTCCCCAGCACGCCTACATGCATCAAGGGCGTGGGACACAGGTTTCACAGTGCGCTTGTTTTTAATATCTCCGAAGGGGGTATTATGGAGTGTCATTGGACTCAGCTCATTGCTGCTGTCTTGTCACTTGACCCCTCGGGCCATATGACCACTGCCAGTTTGGCTGCCATCTTGGTGGAGGTCTGTGCTCTACAGAGCGTAAAAAAAGGGTGGTGAGGACAGCCCAGCGCATCACAATTCAGGAACTATACATGAGTCGGAGTGCCAGCGAAGCCCGCTGCTTCAAGTCGCACACACAGTGACATGAGACTTGACTTCGACTCTAGCTCAGACTTGAGACTTGACTTGGAACAAAACTACTTGTCAGCATCTCTGCACTCTACACACAAAACACCTTGTGACTGTTCGCTGCTGTTATCTTGTGTCTTATACTTATACAGTTTTTGTATTGTTTCCCTATTATTACCCTGCATCCTATGTTGTATTTCTTGTATTTTATTATTACTATTGCTGCTTCGAGGTTGAAGACACTTTGTGCCTTTAATAAATCCACTTTGGGAGCTATTGATACAGTCTGCAGACTTCCCTTCTCTCCTCAGTATTGTTTGTTGGTCGGGCACCTGTTTTACTTTCTTGGATGTGCGTGCATTTCTCCATTGCATTGTTGTAACACATACCTCAGTTAATAATTACAATGTTGTTACATGTAGGCTACCCAATGTAAGATACTTTATCTATTTTATGTACAATGTTATTATATTATAATTTTTATGTTCTCAATTTATGTTTGTTTAAAACATTTTTTATTATGTACTTTTTATGTTCAGCACTTGGAGTTGCACTTTATGTATGACTTGTGCTATATAAATAAAGTTTCATTCATTCATATACTTAATGTACGTTCTGAGCTACATGTATGACAAAATGTTGTAGTTTTCATCTTTGACCACTAGGTGGCTCTTACTCGAACAGTTTCATACTGGATCTGGATGGTCAAGTCATGGCACCCTCATGATCAGCTCATGGCCCTGGTATTGTCTCCCTATCACTGTTGCCCATTGCCTTTCCCACTGATTTTCAAGCAGCAAGATTATTTTTCCTCCTCATTGTGCTAAAAGGTAAGTGTGAAATGTAAAGCGATCTGATGAAATATTTTATATTAAATGAAATTAATGCAACCACAAAATATGGTACAATCTATACAGACCAGTAACACTATTTGTGTTTATATACAGTGCTTGCAGTCCATGATACCGTAGCCTAAGTTAGGGAACTAGCTAGCTAGGACAAGACCAAACTGTCCAAACATTGAGTTATGTTTAAAGATTATTCATCATAACCAGGCAAATCTCCAGAATGCATAACATTGTTAACCTAGTTACTAGTTTACATATTGTATTAGCGTAATATTCCTGGTGACCTGTGGGTCTAAGAAAGCATAATGGGCACAATGGTAGGTTAAAATTAATGATTCATTCATTAATTAGCATCATTTTCTTTTTCTGATAGATCTGGAAGCATGAGAACACTGCTAATAATTTTTGTCCTGTCCTGTACCCTTTGGGTATGTGGGGGCCATGGACAGCAGCCTATGTCAGACGAGACCTACAATGTAATACTGAAGTTACTGAAGGGGGAATATCATGTCCCCGTTGACGCAAGATCAAGAACAGAGCGCAGTGCTATTGTGCGATATTACAGAAATAGGCATCTCTACACCCTCAGTGATGATGGCCAGGCCATTATGTGTGGTGAAAACTGGTAGCGAAGAAATCAGCCATCGACTCAATTGTGAGGACGACTCTGGATGACACTAAAGGCAGTGGCGCAAGGAAAATGAACATACACCTGAGGGAGAAATACTCTGGTATCAGTACAAAGAATGTCCAAAAAACACTGGACAGGTGCAGGCGATACCAACTTCTAAAGGCTACTTTTTCAAACAAGCCAATCCCAAAACCCATCAAAGCAAAAGAAGTACAACATCGGCATCAAATTGACCTCTTAGACATGGGAAAGTTGAAGATTAAGCATGGTCGCCTGACATACCGTTACATCCTGACCACAGTTGATGTTTTCAGTAGGTATCTATGGCTGAGACCATTACAAAGCAAAAGAAGCAGTGAGATTGCAAAACATCTCAAAGAAATCTACTGTGAGCATGGCCCACCAAAAATGGTACAACATGACCGAGGTAAAGAATTCAGAGGTGAAGTTCAAAGGTTATTCAATAGCCTGAAGATAAAAGATATTCAAAGCTCTGCATATCATCCCCAGAGTCAAGGAAAGGTGGAGAGGACTCATCGTATGCTCCGAAAAAAGATCATGTATGATCTGCTTAACTTCCAGCGAGGGGGGGTTAACTGGGTTGAACATTTACCTGTATATGTCAGGATAATGAATGAGGATCCTAAGGAAGTTCTACACTGGCTGTCTCCTTTCCAAGTTTATTATGGTAGAAAAAGTAACAGAATTACTAACCCAATCAGCAATCCCCCCACACACTTTGAAGAAACCGAAGATGTTCTCCCCTCCCAAAGACATAGGCAGTTATTTGAAGAGAGGCGGTGCAAGCTGAGGAAAAGGGCAAAAAAGGCCACAGAGCGATGCAATGAACGTATGATTCGGGCAAAACACATTGCACCCTCTGTTTACAGAGTACATGACAACGTCTTGGTTAGAGTGAAGTTGAGCAATCACAGACTTTCTGTTTCCAAACGCCATGTTGTATTGCCAGGTGTAATTGTAAAACGTAACATCAGGTTGTCCAAATACAAAGTCAAATTTCAAATGCCAAGTAGCCCCACTCCAATACAACTGTGGTTCTCAGTTTCAGACATAACCAGTGTCACAAGGTTTCAAGAAAGATGTCGGAAGTCGCTGGCAAGACATTCCCAAGCTTACACCCATCAAGACAGACTGCAGGAATTTGAAACACCAGGTTTACACATTCGCTCGGATCCTGATCCAGATGGCAGTTGCCAGTTTGCTGCAATGGCAGATCAGCTGGCCACCATTGGAATATTCAGGTCTGCTACAACATTGAGGGAGGAAATAGTCACTGATCTAAGAAATTGTCCGATTGCAGTGGATGGGACACCACTTTCGCAGTATGTAGAGGGGACATGGACTGACTACATCCATAGCATGGCTCAACATGAAACATTTGGGGACCACATTACCCTTCAGAGAGCTGCACTTATGTTTAATGTACAGTTTTTGGCTGTATCAACCCTAGGTGTTGATGCAACCTCTATCATCTCCCCCTCAGGCCATTTTCGTGAAGACCTCCCTGTGTTAGCTATTGGTCACTTTGCTGAGGGGCATGGGGACCACTATGTGAGTCTCGATGGACCAGTAGATCCATATATTCAGGCCATACAGGAGGCTGAGAATGAAAGGGTGCTTCATAGAAATAACTCCAGTCCTTCCTTTGGCATTGACATTGACCCTGGCTGTAGCCCTGGCAGTGGCATTGAAGCTGATCCTGTGCTCGAGCCTGAAGAAGAAAACCTTGAAGCTGATCCTGTGTCCGAGCCCGAAGAAGAAAACCTTGAAGCTGATCCTGTGTCCGAGCCCGAAGAAGAAAACCTTGAAGCTGATTCTGTGTCCGAGCCCGAAGAAGAAAACCTTGAAGATGATCCTGTGTCCGAGCTCGAAGAAGACAACGTTGAAAAGGATCCTGTGTCCGAGCCCAAAGAAAAAAACCTTGAAGATGATCCTGTGTCCGAGCCCAAAGAAAGAAACCTTGAAGATGATCCCGTGTCTAGGGAAAACATACCATACCTACCTGTAGAGATCCTAACAGAAATTATCAAGTTGACCCTTGATATGGATATTACCATGTTTGGGACTTTCAATAAAGTCTCTTCTCTTTTCAGAGAAGTGTCTAAGCCATATCTTCCCACAGTCTATATTAGAGATTCTTTGGCTAAAACGTTGGATCTTGATGATGAAGGTGACTGTTGTATTAGCATTATGAAGATCTATAAATCCTGTGGCAGGTCAAGTGGTCTCGCTCTACGGATCAAAGATTTATTTGGTCAAAACCCACGTTGGATGAGCGCCTGGATTATGCTCAGACACATAGCCTTCGGACACTACAAGGTCATTCACATGTTCTGGAAAAAGTAATATAGCCTACATACAGTATATTATTTCTATTCACTGTGGAGTGTGTACACTTTTTTGCATTGGGATTTTTTATTATTTTCTGATCCTTCATGGGTGAGATTTTTAAATTATTTTCAGTTAATTCTACTAGACAGAAATGTATCTGATAGACCATTGAAGCATGTAACCTAAAAGTGTTACAAAAAAGAGCTATTTTATTTATTAAATCAGGACAAGTGTGCACTAACATTTCAGTTTCTTACAAACGATTAACACAACACAGTATAATCGATTACTTTCCATTGTTGATTGAAGCTCTGGCATTTAAGTTGAATTACAATTGTTGAATTGTTGAGATTTTTTTTTCTTCTGTTAATTCTATTGGACAAAAACAAAAATGTTACTTATCTGATAGACTCTTGAAGCATGTAACCTAAAATGGTATGCAAAAAATTGCTATTTTGTTCAAATGAGGAATTTAAGTTTTTTTTTTATATATAGTGATGCATTAACATTTCAGTTTCTTACGAGGGAGTAACACAATACAGTGTAATCCAAATACTTGACATTGTTGATTGAAGCTCTTGCATTCCAGTTGAATTGCAGTTGTTGAATTGTTGATTTCTTTTTTCATTAAAACTGTAATGTGATATTGGTGTGACTGTGATATTTTGTTATAGTATTTCACAAAATGTTGTATTGTTAGTATCAGTTCACACGTGCATGTGCAGACACACACACACACACACACACACACACACACACACACGGGCCCAGGAGGGGGGGGGGGGGGGGGGGGGGCTTTGTGTATGAACATTTTGAGCCTTAAATTAAAGTAAAAACTATTGAAAGAGTGCTTTATGCAGACTAGACTCTATGGTGAAGCAATTACCATGATTACAATTGACTCACTCTATAATGTAATAAAATGATTACATTATTAGGAGAAAAATATTTTGCTCGCTTTATAATGTAATAACTGATGCAAAATGTAATAAGTTATTACAATATGCGCAAAAAGTTGTTACGTTATGCACTCAGCATTTTGTTACATTATCGACTAGTTATTACATTATGAGTTTTTATTAAATTTTTTTGTTACATTATGCGTCGTTGTTACATTATGCGTAGTTGTTACATTATCAGCTCTTACAAGCCTCAACAGCCAATCAGAGTTCCATGCTTCATATTTCACCAACCGACACAAAACCATTTTGTGAATACTTGTTCCGCCCGATTTCACTCAAATTGCAGCAATGGAGGAGCAGCTAATAATAATGGTCCAAGCCTACCCTGTCCTGTTCAATGTATTCTAAAAGGAATACCGGGATAAGCGCCTAAAAATTGAAGCTTGGAGGGCAATTGTGAGTGCCTTTGGTATCGATGGTAAGGTCTTTGTAATTTTATTGTGTGAATAAAATATTAATGTATCTTGATAGATAGTTATAGCCTATCACTAGCTAGCGAGAACACATCATTTTCAGGGTCATGACATAACTATAAAGAATAGGATGCATCGCAAATATGTCTTTGTTATATGTAGGCTACTGCCGTTGTTTGTCTTCATCAAAAAATTGTATCTGCATGAGCTGACTTGGATGACACAACGGAAAGCTCTTGCCCCGCCCCCAGCCTAGTAGACTTCAGCAACCTAGTGACCAGTTGCTCGCTGTGAGAACGCAATGTTAGATTTATCGTTATTGGCACCCCTGCTTGAATTCTACAGTACTGAGGACTTGGTTTGCGTGGAAAAACATGGCTTTTGTTTGATGGTTACGACGGAAAACAAGCTTAAGCTACGGTAGGAGAAACAACTATGCTAACACACAAGCTATATGGCTACGTGAACTGACTGTATGCTGCTATGGATATATTGAGAGGTATATTAGAAGGATGCAGAGTACGGTTGTAGCACACAAAAATCATTAATGACTGTGGATATGTTTAAAGATACAGGTCAATTGGCTTAAATGTATAATATTTCGCGTAGATATGTCTGAATTAACATTTTGTAGAACTTAATGAACTCGGCGGATCGCTACTTTATCTCACTTAATATTTGATGTAGAAAGATAATATTGTCATCGGCAGAAACCTGAGACTATCCTATTTATAAATATTTATAATACTCAAAATGTCATAGCGTCCGCCTGCTCCGTCCTCTTTTTTAAAAACTTGAATATATGGTCACCCTATACCAGTGGTGCCCAATCATATGCCATGGAGGGCCGAGAGTATGCAGGTTTTCATTCCAACTCCAATTACTGCGCCTGCTGATTTCACTGATTAGTTCCTTCCCCTCTGGTTGAAGGAATATTAATCAGTGAAATCAGCAGGTGTAGTCATTGGTTAGAATGAAAACCTGCATACTCTCTCCCCTCCATGGCACATGATTGGGCACCACTGCCCTATACAGTAGGCTATAAAAGAAACTAGATGACTACTCTGATGATAGTAACATCATTTGTATTATAGTGGAACAATAAACGACTTGTAGGCGAGCTGGCTATGAGATTTAAAAAGTTATATGGTTGCATGGTTATATGTTCATATTGTAAAGACACAGGTTGTTCAATATAACGCCCATTCACAAACTGTCGTTTTCTGGACCAGCTTCGAGTATATTTCATGTTTTAGTATTTCTTTGTGAACATACCGGCGCTGGCACTGTTTAAAAACTCCACGTCCCATAATTCCCTCCGAACGTGCAGCCTTGTCTCAAGACGTTGTCATATAACGTTAGCCAGCAGTAGCACACAGCTCCGTTTTTAAACACTTTTTTTCTAACGTTAGCTAGCTAGCTTGAAGGACTAAAAGCTAGAATTGCTTATGTAGTTAACCGCAGCGCAGTTTCTGACCTTGTCGGGCGGGCTTCTCTACTTAGCAAGCTAACGTTAGCTCCTCTTCAGTGGCAGTCGCCTACTCCAATCTGCCACAGTCAGACAGACGAGATGATGATATCTTATTGGTCGAGAAGTACTGGATATGTAGTCCGTTAAAGTGGACTACAAGTCGAACTACATTCATTAATTCATTACTTTAAAAAAAAAAATTTGGAACATGCGATATATGGAATATATCCTTGTACCACACACGCTAATCGAGGAACGTTTCAGCTCATTCTATAAATCAAATTTAAAGAAATAGTCGATAGTCTCCGAAGCCCATTCTATCTTCCATAGGGAATTTACTTCCGAAACCAGACTCCGCCCACGACTGACATACTCACTTGAGTACTCTATAGAGTGCTACAGTCATGACGTATTTTTGTAGGCCAATTCGAAGGTTTCTTCCCAGCATGGGTTCCCTCACCGATTTCCAATGGGGTTTTAACATGGGGTTTTCGGATTCGTGCTGAATATAAGGTCTGTGGTTAATATAAGCCTAACGCCTGGAACCCACCAGACGCGCAAGCGCATGCATTACTGCACTTCACTTCCGCCCCCATGTAAACGAATTTGCTGTGGTTCTCACCGCCCGCTCACGCACATATCTGCATCATATGACCACATATTAATGTTTTTCAACCGACTAATAGTTTTACTATTGTTATTCATTATTTTAATACATATTATATTTTAATATAGGCTCTAATGAAAAATGGAACAGAGACAATCACCATTGTGGGATGAATGAAGTTATATCAAGTCATTTTACATATAACCAGTTATTCCCATTTTTATAATGCTTTTTCTTTATTATAGGATACATATTTGTTCAATTAATTAAGACTATGCTTACTTCACGAAAGGGAAATAAACGTTATTCTATTCTATTCTGTTTTTATTGTACTGATATCACTGTATCGATTTAAGGTACTACAGAATAGCTACTAATTCTGATATAATTAAATGTTTAGAACGTGTTGATTACTGTCCCAAATAAATAAAAGTGAACTTTATAAAAGAGGCATTGTCTTGTTTGCTACATTTAGCTTTACATTGCTAAATTTAGCTTTTAAGCAGTAAGACATATGTAATAGCAGTATTTACTTAACCATTATTTAGCGAAGCTCACAAATCCGGAATGTAGATTGTTTGTTTGTATAGCGTGTCTCTGTCGTTCACGGAATGCGCTCTGAAAAAGCAATAAGCGTCTGTGCTTAGGGTTCAGTTCTGCTTAAATCTGCATGCACAATAAGCGTCTGTGTGCTTGCGCGTCTGGTGGGTCCCGGGCATAAGAGAGTTTTCACGTTTTGTTAATAAAGATAATCTCCACAAATAAATGCACACTGCGATTTTTGAACCACACACGCAGTTAATATAAGTTAAATATAACATTATGCTAAAGTGAACTGCATTACTACAGCAATCGGTCGCATTCCATAAATGCCACTCCCCACCACTGAACACTGAACAGTTTTTCGAGGCTGCCATCCTCCCACGTTCAACTATGCCCCAGTGCTTTATAGCCTATTTGCTACCTCCGGAGCAAAGCAAAATCCAGAGCTGCCTGCTTATATAGGCCTACATACGCGATTTAGGCTGGTCTTTTCTGATGTCGCAGGTTGCATTTTTTTGTGTTTTTTTTTTATTTATCTGGGCGCTACTATTGTTCGAAGACATAAACTAGCTTATCAATTTAGATATGAATTTATCTATTCCACCCTCTCCCGTCCACAATTGCCTTACTCTCTCGTTTGTCTGGGCATGTTTCTGATGGGGGAGGTTCATTAACTTTGTCTCCCGAGTCATGTTTGGCAATGCTGGGTTAGCTAGCTAGCAAGCTAACGATAGTAAGTAATTTTAACATTTAGCTAGCAAGCTAACGATAGCTTATGGCAGTCCGTTAACAGTTATTAAATTAGTCTGAACTAGCTGCCCAATGTCCTAGCTGGCTGGCTATATGAGTTAAGTTAGGTAGGTACCACGATTGCCTAGCTACTAGCTACGTCCTAAGTGCAACAAAACAAGTTGAAGTGGAAAAGTTTGAAAGGAGCGCTGACCTCTTTTTAAAAAGAGGTTTGCGACCTAGCTTGCTAACTAAGTGGCTGGCTCCTATAGCCAGCTAGTTAACTAGGTGGCATTTATGCCATAGGTTTTCAAAGACTTTTGCCCTCAACTAGTAAGCTAATTAGGTTGTAAAAGTGTTCTTACAACTGAACCAGCTAACTAGTGTGCCTTAAAACCTAGCTAGTTAATTAGTAAGCACTATTTTGTGGTAGCTAGTTAACTAGCTGCGCTTTGTCCGTGCTTACAACCTAGCTAGTTAACTAGCTGCATTTTTGTGCCACCTAGTTGGCCAAAACGCCACCTAGCTGTGCTCAGAGCACAGCTAGCTGGCTTTTTGGCGCAGCTAGCTAGGTTGTATGGCCAGCTAGTTGGCCCAATTGGCAGCTATTTAGGTCAATTGTGGTAGCTAGCTTGGACATATGGACTAATAAGGTAGCTAGCTGTGGAAGTCGAATAAAAACTAAAACAGCTTGCCATAGTTGTACGCTGCCATGAACATGTTGTGCTTTTTTCAGTACTAGTTGCAAATTTTGCATAACTAGTTAGACCATTACTCAACGTGTTCCAATGCCCATTTTTGATATCTAATTTTTATCCGCACTAGTTGCCATTTTCTTCGTACTAGTTGGACAAAAATGCTACATGTCAACTAGTGCACTTGCATACGGTGACTTTCTCCCCGCGACTCTAGCTTTTCATGGAGCTCGTTGTAAATGTCCTGAATTTAACTCAAGGTCAGATGCACAGTGCTAAATCTGGTATAACTAATTTTCTTATAGTCATCTGTCCACATGTCAGTTGTCATCCCGACAGTTCCATTTTTCAGTGCATCCCTAAGCTTCCCTGCCAAGATGTTCCTCTTCTCCTCTGCCATTTCAGTGCACTTCTTGGACACAGGACTGATACCCTTCCATAAGCGGCTCCGACATTTATGAGCTCTTGCGCAAGCTCTATGAAGCCTTCACCCTGAACAGCATAGAAAGGCCTGATGTCTTTGCAGCAAAAGCTGACACATTTTTCAGTTACAACTTGCTTTGCTGTCAGTGGGATATATTTTTCAGTGGTAACAAATGCAGACATCGATGGTTGAGCTTGGCCTCCTGTATTACCATGGCATGAGCGTGTCAGATGGCGGTGCATCTCTTTTTTTTTTTATCATGCTTGAGCAACAACTCATTTAACATTTAACGAAACCCACGCATATGTTGTCACTGTTGACAACTAAATCAAAATTGTTCCATACCTCCGAACTTCCCAACGTTTTCTTGGACAAAGTATATTCCCCTGTTTCCAACTTCTTTTTTACATCTGCCATCTTTTCATTTTAACACCTAGCTAGCTTATTTGTGTGATGTGCGCACTTTACTAGCGGCTTACGGTGTGTGAGACAGTGAGAGGAGCGCAAACATGACCCGCTAATTCTAATGTTTTAAAATCTAATTCTAAATCTCAATATTTTCATTAGTTAATGGGTTGATGGCAACAGCCCATACATTATTAATAAAATATTAAATATATAGTAGGCGAAGCTATAACATGTCATGCCATTCAAAACTAGCTAGCTATGATAGTTTGCCAGCTGCCAGGCCATTTTGGTTTCCACCTACTGCCAGAATTTAATGGCAGGTGAGATGTGCCACTGCGGTAAATAAATGTTATTTCCATGCACTTTTACATGACATTAGGGTGCTATTATGCATTTCGCTAGTTTGATAGAAATCCAACGATGGATGACCATAGTAAAAAAAAAATATATTGGATAGGCCTATTTGTTTAGCCTATAAAAACACTTTAATTTAAATAGTTCTCATACCATTAATTAGAGGTGTCTAACCTACTTTAATTTAATTGGAGAAATTATTGCTGAAATTTCTGACATATTTTTTCAATTTTCCCTTTGTAAATTTCAGAAGCGAGATAGTGTTGTTGTGCTCAGTCAACATACGAGACTAAATAGTACTACAGGTGCGTAGAGCTGATAATATAGGAAGAGGAAATGCTCACCGCACACTGCAAAAAAGGCATCGGTCTAACCCGTAAAAGCCCATATTGGGGAGATTAAATCAGTACTATAGCCTACTTAATTTATGTTTAATTAGTGGTGGTAAAAAGACTGAACTATAGAACAACGTCTAAGGCAGGGATCCTCATCATGTTCATGGAGAGTCAATTAAAGCAGCTCATTACACAGTTAATTGACCTTGTTTCTTCTGGATAATTTAGTTTTAGATTTTTAAGGTTAAAGCCAAATCCAGCAGACCTTATTTTTTTGGCCGTAGGCCTTATTATACACTTCTAGGTACATGCTAGTAATGCTAATTAAAATGATAAAAGTAATTAATTGGAGTTGCTGTAAAAGTTTTCACATCTGTCAACATTTTGGCTTTGTTTTTTGTCCTTTGTCTCTTAAAATGATCCCCCCCCCCCCCCAGGTACACAGTCCCTCCTGGATGCATCACCAGTCGTACCTCATGCAGCCAGCGGTAAGTCTGCACCCCCAACTCTCCCTGCCACCCCCACTAACTGTTAAATATTAATGAACAGCCTAGAACGTATTTTCCTTTATGAATGAGTGCCTAATATCGTTCCTGGCATGTCCAAATCAGTTAGAAAGAGAACAGTGCAAATAGTCCTTACTGAATGAACATGAATATTCACAAGCACCTGTATTCCACTGCAACTGTTTTTCCAACACATGGACAGAAAATCTCATGAAAGGAAAGACATGGTTCCTCTGACCACTGACTGCCAGTGTGTACCGTTTGTGTGCTTGTATGTCTGTATGTGCCATGTGTCTGTTTGTGGTGTCTCTATGTATGGTGTGTTCCTGTATGATCGGTGTCTGTGGTGTGTGTATTTGTCTGTCTCGCTGGTTGTCCATGTGTGTCTTTGTGTGTGTGTATGTATGTGTGTGCAGGGGACAGTCCTGACCCCCACATTGGACCATGCCATGTCCATCCAGCCCACCTCCATGATGAGCCCCCTCACACAACAGCTCAGCCACCTCTCCCTGGGCAGCACCGGCACGGTCAGTCCCCAGGCACCGGAGACAGAAATGTCTCCAAATGTACACCGCTACACATCCAATTTCCAATTTCCATTTTATGTGTACAGCCAATTACCCAAGTGAGCCAGGGTAAATCATGGAAACAGAAGCCTGCATCCAGAAACAGTTGCCCCACCCCTTTTCTAAGAGCCTGGGGGTCTGGCACTGTTGCTCAGGTTACATATTCTCCTTCTGTTTCTCTGTACAGCATCTTTGCGACAGTTCTCTGTAAAAGGCACTATACAAAATAAATTGAATTGAATTGAATAAAATAAAAAAATTGGGACAGTATGTAAAATGCAAATAAAAGCAGTGATTTGTAAATTCTCTTTTACATATATTTAATTGAAAACAGTACAAAGAAAAGATTTTTCATAAATAAATGAAAAAATAAATAAACACCTGTTTGGAACATTCCACAGGTAAACAGGTTAATAGGTAAGAGGTGCTGCTATCATGACTGGATATAAAAGGAGCATCCACGAAGGCTCTGGTGTTTATGAGCAAGGATGGGTCGAGGTTTGCCACTTTGCAAAAAACTGCGTGAGCGAATAGTCCAACAGTTCAAGAACAACGTTTCTCAATCTCCGTTCGTAAAAAGCAAGGCCGAAAACCAATATTGAATGACCACGACCTTCGATCCCTCAGACGGCACTGCATTAAAAACCGACATGCTTCAGTAAGGAATATAACCACATGGGCTTGGGAATACTTCGGAAAACCGTTCGTCGCTGCATCTACAAATGCAAGTTAATACGATTCTACTACGTAAATGTGAGCCGTATATCAACAACATCCAGGAACACTATCGACTTCTCTGGCTCTAGCTCATCTGAGATGGACTGACGCAAAGTGGAAACGTGCCGTGGTCTGACGAGTATACCATTCAAATAGTTTTTGGAAATAATCAATGTTGTGTTCTCCGGACCAAAGAGGAGAAGGACCATCCCGATTGCTACCAACGCAAGGTTCAAAAGCCAGCGTCTGTCACGGTATGGGGGTGTGTTAGTGCCATTGGCATGGGTTACTTGCACATCTGTGAAGTGATCATTAACGCTGATATACATATGCATTTTGGAGCAACATATGCTGCCATTTAGACAACGTCTGTTTCAGGGACATTCCTGCTTATTTCAGTAAGACAATGCCAAGCCACATTCTGCACATGTTACAACAGCGTGGCTTTGTAGTCAGAAAGTGCAGGTGCTAGACTGGCCTGCCTGCAGTCCAGACCTGTCTCCCATTGAAAACGTGTGGCGCATTATGACGGGAAGAATATGACAATGGAGACCCTGGACTGTTGAGCAGCTGAAGTCTTATATCAAGCAAGAATGGGAAAAAATTCCACTTTCAAAAATACAACAATACCCTCAGTTTCTAAAAGATTACTCAATGTGTTGTTAAAAGGAAAGGTGATCTAACACAGTGGTAAGCATGCCCCTGTCCCAACTTTTTTGGGACTTGTTGCAGGCATCAAATTTATAATGAGCGTATATTTACAAAAAACAATAAAGTTGATTAGTTAAAACATAAAATATCTTGTCTTTGCACTGCACTGTTTCCAATTGAATCCAGGTTTTTGATTTGCAAATCATTGCTTTCTGTTTTTATTTACATTGGTATGGCATGTATGCCATCCGCCAAGTTACGGCTTGGCGGGGCATGCCCCATGTCTATACAGCACTGAGAAATTTGCCTACAGAAATAACCACAATGACCACAGACTCAGCCCTTAAAAACATTAAAATTGTACATTCTCACCTCATGTAACCACACAGAATTAATGTACAATGCCTCACATCCACACAATAAAGCCCCAAACTTGGGTTTTGTTTTCTTATTATTATTTGTCTTTTTCCTGCCCCATATCCTCAAAGAACGATTCTCCCATTGGATAACAACATGTTCATGCTCATTTTCATCCCATAGTAGTATTCTGATTGCTCAAAGTTCTTTATGGTGTGCTTGTCCCTATGGATCTGCTGTAGCTCAGCGCTTAAGTTGTGCCCTTCAATGTGGAAGACGGGGGGTTCAATCCCTAGCAGGTTCCAAAGTTTGAATGAACTTTTTACAAAAACAATGAGCATACTTTATGCATTTTAACATGTAATAATGTTTTTGCCCGGAAGCAGAGTGGCCAGGCCTACATCTGAATGTAGGTAACTGACTGGCTCCGTGGCTGCCTGTTCCCACGTTGTTGAAAAGTTCTAATTCTAATTCTGCGGTAAAAAGTTGAAAACTGTAATTACAGTAAAAAAAGTGCGCTGTCTAACCCTTTGCAGGAAAGTTTTGGTTTTACTAGCAAACGTATGTAACGAGTGGTTAAAATCATCAACTTTGTATTTCAATGTTAACCGCATCTTTTATTGTGAAAAATAGACTGTCACATAGACTGTCTGGCAGATGAACTGCTGTTTCAGCCAATTACGGTGCGAAAAGGACGAAGCAGCAGGAGGAAGTTCCATGTTTTGCTAAGCTGGAGTGGAGACAAACATGGCGGTGTTGTGAAAGACTGTCTGCAGCAGGAGTGCTCCTCAACTAAGAGCTAGTCAATAGGAGATATACAAACATAACTCTTAATTGGGCGTTATTAGGGGTAGAGGAGTCGCTGTGAGAAAGGTTGGTAGCATAAGTTATCGCGGTCGTCATTACCGAAGAGAAAGAAAGTTTAAGGTTTAAATAGAATAGAGTTGTGTTTAGGAGTAGAAATCAAAGGTCCTTGAAGGTTTTTGAATATTACACAATTTAGGCTATTTTAATAGCACACAAATAGAAAAATAAATGAACAACACTCTAAAACAGAAATAAAAAATAAGTGTAGCTACAAGTTTGTTTTTGTTTTTTACATACAAAAGCACCGTGTGTGTTTTTACATAACAGCAACGTAGACTATTTCAGCCCTAAATGCGATAGGTCACCGTGGAAATGTTGACTGTACGGGGCAAAATGTAACAAGATAAACTCTTCGGGCCAGTTGTTCAAAGGTAATCTGATCGGATTTTGGTCAGCACCGACCAGCTCAGGGATTGTGGTCGCGAGTACATCAGTCGGACCACATCAATGTTCTCGAACGTAGAGCAGTTTTTTTTTAACAGAGGCACTTTTTGCCCGTGCTCCGGGGCAAAAATGATGGTAGATATATACGTCAAAATGGTGTATACCTCCACCACATGCTCTTTTTGAAAGACTACAGTGTTTTTAAGTGGGCATGTAAATTACATGGCAAGTAGGCGGAGCCAGCAAGGGAAGAATCTCATTGTTCTGAATAGGGATGGTTCTGTGGTAGGGACACATCGTAGATCAAGCTAGCTATCATTGGCATTTTATTATAATGTCAGAAAATTACATTGGTAGGCTACGTTATTTTCTAAAGATGTGGAGTCCCTCCAGTATTCCCTGATTCCCTACACCTGCCTTATTGAATCACCCGGCAAGGAACCATTTCAACTAACGTTACATTTATGATCCATGACCTTTAAGTAGACTAACATTAGCTAGCTGACCATAATTGAACGGTTTCGCTTTGAGCATTCGATTATAGAAGCAATGTATTTTTTCTGGGCTAATGCATCAGCTGTTGTTAGCAACGGGTTTCTTGGCATTAAAACAAATTGGTTTTTAAATATGTTTGCAATGCCCATGGAGGCAAAAGTAGCTAACCTTGCATTCGTTAATGGAAGGAGGTAAGATATTGGGGTGATATTGTTGGGAATTCCATTAAATCCATTGGTCACCTGTGACAATATGTATTGATAATATTTGAATATGTATCTGTGAATGTATTAAGAGCAATATACAGAATGTATAAATGTATTAAGAACAGAGAAATGCATTCATAAGCACAGTAAAATATTATAAGAGCAGAGAGACATGTTCTCTGTCTCTCTGACTAGAGGGAGCTGAAGGCCAGTCAGAAGCTGCTGTTTTTCAGAGAGTCTGATAAGAAGATAAGATGTTCCTAAACAATGGGGATTTTAAAGCTGGGGTTTTCAGAGAGTCCAGAGAGTCTGATAAGATAAGAGAAGTTGGCGCTCCTGGCACCTGGACACCTGGTGTCTGACCGACCAAGGCTCAGTACAAAATAAGCAGAACAACACATAGCAATATACTAATTAGCCATTGTTATTTTTGCACACAGTCAGCAGTCCAGGAATTTGAAGAAGAACTTGGATAGCATCCAAGAAACCAGAGTCTGATAAGAGATAGTTTCCCAGGCCTGAAGGGCGATGCCAGGGGGGGGGGGGGGGGCACACAGCTGGAGATGGGTGGCTGGGGATCTCAGGGGGGGGGGGGGGGGGGATTTGAAAGCTATCTTTGTGGGGCGGAGCCGAGTGTTTGAGAACCCAGGTGTCACTTGGATACAATCCAATAGGAGTAGGCCCTACAAAGGAAAGTTTGGAAAGTTCTCGAAGAAAGGCGGGGATAGAGATTGCCTGTGTTTGTATGGTCAAATAGGTCAGATGGACAAATAATGAGATGTACAATCTGATAAGAAACTGTATAAAGGTGGACTGTAAACCAAGAATAATTGCGAGTGTCTCTGCGGAGGGGCACAGCCAGCCAGCGAGGGTAATGTCTCTGGGGAGAGGCACTGCCCTGGGAGTGTCTCTGGGTAGATGGCAAGACCTTGATCGTGCGGTGTATGGGATAAGGTCTGGCATTTTTGATAGTCTCTGCGGGGGCACTCCGCTGGACTTTTTGTTGTATGTTTAATGAAATAAAGTCTAGCATTCTCTGAGAATTATTGCCTCGTCCTCTTTGTTTAAACACTTAGAGAAATTTGAGAGGTAAAGTTGAAAAACTCTGAATTTCTGAAAACAACTCTGAGATATTTTCACTCGGAGATCCACAACAAATTTGGCATAATCAGACAGGTTTGGATCCAGTATCCACAACAATATATGCGTCGTTTTAATGTTTTCACCGACATCAGTGCGTTCGAGTTGCACTGGGAAAGTTTTGGCTTTGCGAGCAAACATAGCTAAAACGGCTAACAAGTAGCCTACAACAATGACATTTTAACTTTTAATTGAATATGTTTAATATTCTGTATCGGTATGTTGGTCGATACAAAAGTATTTCATACTGAAAACGGGAGGTAGGGGTTGATTTTCCGAAATGGAACCGGGGTGCGTAGCCTAGCTAAGTGTTACAGACTTCTGGCTGCCTGGCTAATGTTTTCACGATACCAAACTTTCCCCCGTTTGTCTGGAGACTGAGCTAATGATGGTGGTATTTTTTCAGTATAACTGTTACAATAGTGGCTAACTTGCCAGCGAGTTACGTGGCCTCTCTCGTTTCTAACTTAGAAACGCTGCAGTGCAGACAGGCATTACACGAGCAGTAAAATGCCCAACCCCTCAGCTTCTCTAATGTTATTCAGCGTGACTGCCGTTGTCTGACTCCGTCCATAAACTGTAAGCACTCTTGGCCATTGTAGTTCACAGTAAAACAGGTACCTAGCACATGGGGCTATATCTCTGCTCTCACTACAGGTAGAAAGTTGGCTGAGAGCTCATTTTAATAAGGAGGAGAGCTACTTTTCTACAAACCAAACATAATATTTGGGTGGAATTCCCCTTTAATTAATTGGAACATTGATGGACACACCCATTTAGTTCTATAGGGTGATGCCAAGTTCTTTCATCAGTGCTCGAAAGTATTCATACCCCATCACTTTTTATACACTTTATTGTGTTTATTGCCATTTTTGCCCATCAATCTACACTCAATAACCCATAATGAATACTTTCGAGCACCACTGTATGTTGCCTGTTTGTTTTCACACTTATTGGTTGATTACCATGTCTTTGTAGTTAAGCACTTACACCTGTTCTCCATGTATATATGTTGCCTGTTTGTTTTCACACTTATTTGCTCCGACAAAGGTCTCTGACCGAAACGTCAGTAATAAAGGTTTCTGTGTTGCAAGTTATTTTCATCAAAAACTGGCAGAATTCAGACATTATTTCTTTGCCTGCCCATGTATAGTTTGTCTTTTCCCTATTTTTTCTTGCCAATTTTGAATGTCCAATCACATTCATCAGCGCTGTCATTGCTGTCCATTAGGTATTTATTGTGATGGGCGCCCTATGTGGATGTTTGTCTCTTAGAGACGTGTGGTGTGAGGTCCACAACAGTGACAATTAATTTCTCTGTCCAATCTCTTAACAGTATATGCCTGCAAACACAGCTATGCAAGGGACATACATCCCACAGTACACCACGGTGCCTCCTTCCAGCATCTCAGTAGAGGTATGAAACTAATATTAAAGGAGGGGTGGGGAAACTATGGCACTCCAAGTAAAGGAAAAAACTTCAAACTGCAGAACTGAAAAATTGCAACCATTGCAAGTTTTAATGTTTGTTGGGGAACTACAAGAAAAAATTAATAAATTAACTTTACAGAAGTTAATAGAAGTCCTGGTTAAATGGTAAATTGTATGTTTATGATTGGATGTCTCCTGACAATGATGAGTCAGCTAACCTAGGGGCCAAGGCAAGCTGGTAGGTTATGTCTGTATATTTAACTTTTACCACATACAGGGCCCTCCATAATGTTTGGGATAAAGACATTTTTTAATATTGATTTGGCTCTGTATTTCACAATTTTAGATTTGTAATCAAACATGATGGTGGGTACTGTATATGTTCAAATATGTGTTTATACTATTGTTGTAAATAACATTGTTCAGTACATGAGTTAATGAGACATCTGTGACATAAATGCATCAGGACAGCTCTGATATCAACCACAGGAGGAGGTCGTTAATCCAGGTCTTATTTAGATCCAATGACATGTGTCCCTGTTGTCCCTCATTCCCCTGTCTCCAGGACAACAGTGGTCAGCAGCAACAGGTTGCCATAGAAACACCCTCAGAACACACAAACTACTCCTACCAGCATAGCAAGTGAAGCAGAGGTAAGTATACCATTGAGAGTGTGCCAGACAGTGAAACCAGTTAAGAACCAAGCCTCCATGTTTGTATCTGTGTGAAATCACACCCTCTAAAGCCATCAGGCCTGGTTATCTTTTCTGAAATGCCCAATCGTATATCAGTGCTCATAACTGGACCACCCACAATCAATTAGCACAGATAGGCACATGCTCTTCTCTGAAACATGTAGCTGAAACGTTAGGTTTGCACAGATTATGAGCCGGAGGAACACACTTCATGTACAGTTTAACAGATGGACTTGCAGGCACTCGACCGCCCAGCAGGGGTCGCTGGAGAACGATGAGTCCCGGATTCTTGCCAACTGAACCCTTGCTAATCCTGCGTGGCACTACTGCCAATTATGCATGACGGGGCTGGTGTGGTCAGGATTCAATCCCGGACCGAGGGCCCTATCCGTGCTTTAGATCAAGAATACAGTTTCTTAATTAGCAATCCAGCCCCATGGTTGTAATTTGTAATCATTTTATTTTTCATTACACCTAGCCCATATAGAAGTAGACGGATACAGATAAAACAGAAACATTACTGGAATAATGGAAATATTAACAAGAAATATCAGTCCCAAATGCTGACATTACTCATCATAATCATTCTAATTTCATAACATTTCTTCTTAATGTATTGGTTGCCTGGAAAAAGCAGAATTTTAGCCCCACACCCTTTAAGATTTTTAATTTTTAAATTTTTAAATAGTTTGGTGTGGGAATTCCATGCTGAATTTGATTTCCAGTTTTGTTGTACTTTTCCAATACTCAAGGCTGTGGTTGAAAGCAGAAAGTTCAAAGCTACACCTGTAGCAAGCCAACACAAATAGGACTAGAACTACCTAGAGTAGCGGTCCCCATCCGATCCTCAAGAACCATGGGGTGTATGGTTTTAAAATCTTCAACCAATTTAGACCCAACAAACCAGGTGAGAAAACGGTGTAATCAAATGCTTATTTGACCAATTAAGTGTGGAGTAATACTGAATGCCAGCAGACCCTGTGGTTCTCCAGTACCAGGGTAAGGGAACCCCGAGCCTCTCTAGGCAAGAGGACAGAAGGAGTGCAGGAACTGACCATTCACTATTTATTTTACAGAACATAACCTGTACGAACTGGAAGCTCCATGCTTGTACAGTATTCCTGTGATAAATAGTTGCAAATAGGCCTTTAAGGACAGTAGCTGAGATGATGTTTCATCTGGGAGGTTTCTCAGCCTTTCTTACCTTTTCCTTCATCAGCTCTTCAAGAAGGTACATTCTGGAGCAGGGTCATGGGATTCCCGCTCAGAACCTGATGGTGTCTCCAGTCTCTCTGGACACTATGCACCAGGACTTTTACACGGAAGACAAAAAAGGAAACGCATTATTTTTGAGAGGACAAATGCTTATTTTGTCACACTTTTTTTTTTTCTTCAGGAGTCAAGCAACCAAAGGTATCACAAAGATATCCAAGAAGGAGAACAAACCTATTTGTATTTTGATAACAGAAACACGAAAGAAACAAAACATTGAAAACAGAATAACAAACAGAGAAAGAGGCAAAAAACAAAAGCGTTACTTTTGTGCACGCAATATAGCAAGTTTTATTTTTTTTATTTTTATTTTTTATTTTTTATAAACATTCTGGAGTTGCAGGGGAAACGAGGAAAAGAAAGTTACAACACAATGTGTCTTTTTAAGGTTTCTTTTTGTAAAATATGCAAAATTAAATTTTTTATTTGTGTCTGTTTTTTGACATTTTGTTAGCTGCAGTAGGACAATTTTTGTACAGATTCAAAAACTCAAACAATGCATTTTTGTCCAGTTTTGCAATGTAGGTTTGATATCATTATTGTACTTTTAAAAATGAAACGATTAAAAACAAACCGCTTAAAGCTACTACTTCCAATCCATTCCAAATTTTAAAACATAGCTAAACAGCTTCCAATTCAGAGGCAGAGCAGCTGAAGAGCAGAAAAAATTGAAAATGCATATAGGTATGCTAGATGGTTTGGATTATTTGAAATAGTCTTTTAAATCTCCAATCGTGAAATGGATTCCCTCATATACAATACCAAGAGTATTTTTATTAAGAGAAAAAGACAATCATGAATATTTTTCTATTTATATTTTGGTCATAGTTCTATTTTTTTAGAGTGTAAAAGAAGAAACACAAACGTATCATGTATAGTTTATTTAATTAGCCTATTTAACAAAGTATGTAAATACTTAACATAGAGGTTAGACAGCTTTCTATCTGGATAAGATCCAATGCTTATTTGAGATTATAGATGTTATATTCACAAACAGGTTATCTAGTTATCATGACAAACAGGTCAATTCCACACCAATAAACCATGAAGTCAACATGTGACTCATTCTCATTGAGATTATTTCTTTAAATAAGAACCTGTTTGAATTTCTGAGTACCTTGTTATCATAAGAAAGTAACAAAATTCTGTGATGCATAATATTTTATGTTGTTGCTTTATGGGGAAAAAATATATATATTTTTTATGTGTTTTGAAGAAATCTGAAATCATGCCACCCACAAAATTACGACACTTGCATCTCATATCTATAATATCATAATAATCTCATAATGACATGAAACATGAGACATTCAGTCATGATGACTTATGAAATTATGCAGTCCTTTAGAAATGTGAGGGCTATGTGACATGTGAGCAGAATGAAATATTATCTTTAGATTATTTCAAAAAAGTTATATTATCCCTCTCGATCAAAGCCCCTATATACGATGTAGTTATAGTAATAATACTCATCTACAAGAAAGCCAGTGGCAGTGCAATCAATACTCTATTTGTGTGTTGTAAGATGCATAGACAAGCTACCCTTTGAAAAAGGGTTATCGGCTGTCAACACAATTGGAGTTGACAGCCGATATCACCTGCAGAAGATAAACAATTTGAAAGCATATAATGCTGTACCGAGCCTAACAATCTAACCATGCTTAGCAAATTAAATTACCAAAATGGCATTTAAATGAGAAACGATAACATATTCAAACTTAAAGCTCATAGCTCATTTATCCCGATCATTTCATTTTTCCAGTAAGCTCATATATGTATTTGTTTTGTATACACAAATTGTAAATTATTTTGTGGAGTGTTTGTCTGCGTTGAAGCTTTCTCCAACACACCTGTGTTAACATTGCATACGAATATATCTGCTCTTCTAACAGTGAGCGGTGCTACCCATAGCTCAGCACTGACAGCCTCTCCAGTATACACACCTCTGCTCTGTAGAAAGGTGCCAGTATATGCAGGGCACCGTACTGAAGAAGTGGTTTTAAGCGGTTTCGTTCTCGTAGTTGCTAAAATAGTTGGGCAATCTCACTTTTTGTGGACGTACAATTCTAGCAAATAGTAGAATAAGTAAATATGTGTAAAAAAAAACACTACAGAGTTGCATAAGAAAAGATTTTTAAAACATGTTAAAGAACGGGCACATTTATTTTTATAATTGTGCGCAATTTTTGAGCGAAAGTTTTGTGTCCGATAATGTTTTGTTGTAGACGGCGGGAGTAGCTGTGGGTGGTTTTAGAATTGTGCTTTCACAATGCTGCTGTTATCTTGTTTTATTCCTTTCTTTCAGATTTGTTGTTTTTCTGTTTAGGGGCTTTTAATTGACTTGAAAACTTTTTCTTTGTTTTATTGTCATTTTGTTGAAAAATTTTTTTTAAAGACGTTTATTTAGATAATGTAGATCTTTCATAGGGAAATAACTTTTTAGGAGTGTAGCTTTTAGCTTTTTTAAAAAGATTCATAGGATTTTGAAATTATGCTTTATTCTGTGAGTTTGTACACGGTCCATGCAAACCACAAATTTATTTTAACTTTAAAAAAAAAAAAAAGTTTCTGATATGGTGCATCTTTTTTCTTTCAATGTTTGTTCTCTTTCACTCATATCCAAAAAGGGCTTTGCTGCATTTCTGGGGGGTGATTTGCAATTAAAACAGGCTTTGGGCCAAGTCTTAAACAGCCCTTGGTCACATTAACGTTATCAAAGAATTTGTCTGATTATAAACAGGCATAGAGCTGCTTATAGAAAAACGTTGGATCTCCAAAAAAAATATTTCCAAACAGATGTTACAATTCGGCTACAAAAAGAAATGCACAGAAAGTGTTTAGTTTATAATTAGTTCATGTATGAAACGCACAATTTAATCACCACTCCATCCAACCAGACCATTTCCCCCCGCCATTTCTTTCATTGTCAAATTGCCTTACATGTCTTTCAAAGGTGCGTTAAGCAGGATTTATAGCCTTAATGTGGCCCTATGTTTACAACCAAAGAAGTCTCCTCTTCCATCCTCAACCGCGCCCACTCAAGGTACCCGGCTTCGGCCATCTAGCTACCTATATATGTAGCCAGCAGGATAGCTAGAGGTAAAGTTACTTAAAGGTCCAACAGAAAACACGCCGTGTCACTTTTCACCCCTTTGCTAAACTTCAGCTCTTGCCATGGAGGAAAAGCAAATCCTAGGTTGACTCTGCTTCTTGAACGTGCCCCTGTTGGCTTTGTTGTTTGGCTTCGCTGTACTCACACATCTTCACCTCTGCCATTGCAGTAGCTAGCTAGCTACAAACGCTCTGCTGAAACCACACAGCACACAGGCTCTATAGACACACCCACCCCTCCCCACACAGAAAAGTGTGTAATGCCCAAAAATGTCCCAACCACACAACATTAAATACAGGAGCACGGATTCGGCAAACGTGCACAAGGCAGAGATTGCCAGTGCATCATAGATATGACTGAGCATGGTTATTTGATATTTTCAAGGTAGAAATCCTGCATAGTGCACCTTTAAGGCAGAAGCATAGGTAAGAGTGAGACCATCATAGTATAACAATGAAGAATATTGAGTCCTTTTCATAAGACCTAAGACTCAGCATTTTGCCATTCTTAAAATGGCCAGATCTATAAAGCACACTTTCAGAAAAAAATGCCAAATAAATGAGATTCCATTAGATTTTAATGGTGAAATTTAGCATATGTTCTTTCTGTTGTCAATAAGTGACATTTTCCAAAAGAAGAAAATAGGCTATATATGCAGCATGCATTGAAGGCATACTTGTGAACCCTTGCACTAAAAAGTACCCTACCAATTAAAGCATACAAATTGAAGATGCCTCTAAGACTGGAGAAGTTATTTGTCTAACTAAAGGAACACTGCTGGAATGTACTTTTATAGCCATTAACAACCCCACAAGATAGATGATAATTTTCCCCAAAATATATTGAAAGCTATTTGTCATCAGCAGAAATCAGAGAGATTGGATCTGTCCTCTACCTAGGAAAGCCTGGATACATTTTCTCCCAGGTGAATTACTGGAGGCGTAAATGCAGGCTGTTAAGTTGGTGCAGTCATACACAGATTCAAAGAACAAGACATCCGGTGAGAAACATGGATGCTTTTTAAGTTCTGAAAGAGACAGCATTTTTCCATTGAGCAAATAGTGCATTCTTCATATTCTTGTAGCCTCTTCTGTGCATAAAATGTAATGATATCCATTAATTTCTTGTAGCAGTTATATGCCTGGTGCCTAATGTTCTCGGGATGGCTAAACATCCTAGACAAGCGGCAGAGCTTTAAAAATGCCTTGAAATCATCTGGCTGATGTATTTCTGTGAAACAGAATGTGTAGTAGCATACTGTATGCACAGTAAATAAAGCAGGGTGGTTATAAGATATCAGTCATGGATGTCATTGGAGGATCCTATGAAATGCAGTAAACTTGGAAAGCCAGTTCTTCCTCTTAAATACTTTGTTTTCTTTTTTTGGTGATTCAACTTCAAATACGTGATCAAATATGTGTGTGCAGAAAGGGCTATTAAATTAGAAATCAATTTTTCTAAAAAGGTCATGTAAGTTTTGTTTCCCTAAAGTAAGATGTTTTTGTAGAGAAATGTCAGGGATAGTGTCTGAATTAATTAATGTGCATTATAGCTTGGTAAAATCTGTGTACATTCTAAAAAGACAAGGTTTGTTTTTGAACCTTTAGGGTTTTGAAATCATTGCTACTCTGGGGGACCCTTTAAGATTAATTAGCCTGTTTTGTAGGGTTCAATTAGGAGCTCATTTGAAAGGTTAATAAAGAAACCTGGGGCCTCGTTTATAAAAAGTACTTAAGATCTAATTTGATCTTACGTGTGGCGTACAAATGATCTCACGTATGGTGAAAATCACGACGAAGTGATTTATAAAATCTCAACGTGACTCCATTTCACCGTGGAAACGGTCGTAGCTCCACGTCAGGTCTTCACTTGACGTACGCACATTACCTGCTGGTATTGGTGTTCTTTCTATTAAATGTATGTGATAATTCTCCATGAAAGAACTAGGAATGGGGAACTAAAATTTGAAAAGGGGAACAATTTATAAGTCGGATCTTTAATTTAGCCCCAGGGAGCAATTACAGAGCTCACGTGCGTTCAATTTGAAGTTAATTTGTACAATTTGAAGTTCGTTATGTACTACAGACTACACACTACAAGCTATTTTAAACAAGCGCAGCCAATTTTATAAATAATGCTTACGTCAATTTAAAGAAATGTACTTACGTTAAATTTAAGGATGACGTTGAAGTACTTTTTTTTATAAATGAGGCCCCTGGTATTTTCAGTGTATGAAAGGGATTGTATCACTAAATTTAAACACAAATACAATTCAGAAGCAATCCCATGTTTTAAATGCCTGTGGGATTGAATAATTTGAACATTGCGACTAAAATGTATCATTAAAAGGGCACCCAAGGTTGTTCTGTCCAAATTAAATTAAATTTTTTCCCTGGACATATTACAATCTTTACACTATGGATTATATGGCAAACAATTGTTACAAAAAAATGTTAGGTGCCCTGATCAATTTTATCAAAATAACTGGAGAAAGAAAGACACACACTTCTCTCACTTTTACTGCTTGTGCTCACGATTTTTCTCTCTGTCTATCTCTCTGAAACGTGCCGTTTATGTATCATACCAAAGACAACTAAGCCATCAATGCACCATTTTACAAGCTTGTCTGTCTATACAAGTACATATTTAGGAGATTAAAAAGCTGAAATCTCATATCCGTTTGCATATATGGTTACTTGTACATTTTCTGTTTAGAGTCAGAGTAGGTAATATCTTCCATAGTAGGGATTTTGTGGCTGCTGTTTCCCACAAGCCCTTGCAAATTCCCAAACCCTTTTAGAACCAAGGCAAGGATAAAATCCACATACAAGGCTTTACAGGGCATTCAGAGAGAGATGAGAGATGCAGCAGATAACTTATGGCTTGATACAATTTGTCAGAATCATGATATTGCTATGTGAGCAGGGAAAATTATGCGTGAAGGATAGTGGCAGATTTCAGCCTTTTCCTTTAAATCTTTCTGTGTACATATTAAGACTCCCAGCTTATTTTTGTTTTTGTTGTTGAAACATTGTTTGGACCATCCTTCCATTTAATGCCTTTTTCCTTATTGTACTGTAGATTGTGGTTTCTTTATGTTCCGATACACATGTTGCCATCACAGCTTTATCACATGGAGTGCACCTCATGAAGGAGTCTAGGTTTGGATTCTGACAAATTGTGTCTCAGCCACTATGTGGGAAACATAACATGGCTTTGAAACTATGAAATTACCAGTTGTTACATCACAGTGTTTCCCTTGAAAGTGTGTTTGGTCGGTGCCAATCTAAATTTGGGTCGGGAAGTTTTGGGGGGAAATTGGCTTGAAATGAAAGGAGGGTTGATTTATGCAAAGTTGCATGTAGCTTGTCTAGATGTCTCTAAAAACTGAAGGAACTGTAAAGCAGCTACCCAAAACAAAGTAAAGGCATATTTATATTTAAGTGTCATGCTACCATTATTGTAGGAGAATCATTGTACCTCAATCTCTAAAACCTCATAATAATCCATAAAATCATTGAGAGGGGTTTCAGAGGAACCAAGTCAGCCAACGAGGAACTAGGCAGAAGGCTGTTATGTGAGATAACCAATCAGAGTTGTCACAGAAATAGATCATGCTTTCAATAGGCTCTTTTGTTGAACAGTCATGGTTTTTCTATGTCCGTTACATATGCAAGCTTGGCTAGCCTCATGTAGCTTAAAAGGTTTATTTCATAGTTTCAAAAGGTTTTGCTGCTAACTGGAGATGTGAAAGCAGTTGTGAGTGGGGGGCCATGCTGGTTGTACAAAACTGAAAATATCAATCCACTTTATGAAACCTGCCAATTCATCACTTGCCAATGCAGTGCAAGGCACTACCATTTAGCCATGTACTTATTCATACAATGGCAACTAAGGGCTCAGCTATTTTAGGTTCACAATTACTATTTTTAAATCCAGTGAGCTTTTCCCTCTTCCAAACAGGAACAGGAAAGTATTGTATTGGTAAATCCTGTACACAAAATGTTTGCATGAGTCTACTGCAGTATTGAATGCCAAGTCCTTTAGAAATAATATAAATTTGCCCTAAAAATAATATATATTTTTGCCTATCAATAATTAGTGGCAAAATGGCAAAATAATTTGGCTTTGACGGCTTTAATGCCACAATAAATTGTGCCTCTCAGGTTTACAGAGTCTATACCCTATTACCTGCTGCGGGCGACAAAATCACCAACACTCTAAAGTGTGAAGAGCGACACAAGTCAACAGAAACACCAACACTCTAAAGTGTGAAAGGTGACAAAAACACCAACACATTAAAGTGTGAAGGGCGACACAAGTCAACAAAAACACCAACACTCTATAGTGTGAAGAGCGACAAAAACACCAATGTCTAAAGTGTGAAGGGCGACAAAAACAACAAAAAGACCAACACTCTAAAGTGTGAAGAGCGACACAAGTCAGAAAAAACACCAATGCTCTAAAGTGTGAAGGGAGACAAAAACACCACCGCTCTAAAGTGTGAAGGGCGACAAAAACACCACCGCTCTAAAGTGTGAAGAGCGACACAAGTCAACAAAAACACCAACGCTCAAAAGTGTGAAGAGCGACACAAGTCAACAAAAACACCAACGCTCTAAAGTGTGAAAGGCGACAAAAACACCAACGCTCTAAAGTGTCAAGGGCGACAAAAACACCAACGCTCTAAAGTGTGAAGAGCGACAAAAACACCAATGCTCTAAAGTGTGAAGGGCGACTTATGTCGACCAAAACGCGCAAACAGTGAAAACCAAAATAAAAAAATAAATAAAATAATTTTGATCTGTTACTATCTAAATAAGCCATAGTCTGGCTGTATGAGTGAGCCGAGCTGAGAGCAGAATATTTCTGTATGACTGTATGAGTGGGACGAGCTGAGAGCAGAATATTTCTGTATGGCTGTATGAGCGGGCCGAGCTCTGGTTTCTGACTCTGGTCCCAGCTGATGTGTGTCCTGTCAAGTGTGAAGCATTTACTCATGCTAATCTTATTTAAAACTCAGAATTCATCATGTCATTTTTTAAATAAGGAATGACCCTTGTTGAGTCTTTATTTGGCCACATGTCATGATTAAAGTTAAATCATCTCAGGCATTTAACTTTGTCAAATAGAACAATACAGTCATGCCCAGGTAGGAAATATGTTTTGATACAAATAAGCAATATACATGACAAATTACAGTAAGTTATTTATACTTGTCTACTAGAAGTGGGAAACTACTGACTGTACAGCAAGCCTTACTGCCATGAACTTTTGTGTAATTTTTACATAGACCTGTATTTGATAAGGTACCACACGAGAGACTCGTTATCAAAATGAAGACAGTAGGAATTATAGGAAGCATTTCAGAATGGGTTCGGAACTGGCTACAGGGTAGAATACAAAGAATATTAGTAGGGGGGATCTTATCTGAGCAGGGTACTGTGGGAAGCTAAAAGTTTGGAAGCTACTAAAGTAATTCAAGAAGATTTAAACTGAATCCACAGGTGGGTGGAAACATGGCAAATTAAATTCAACTTAGCTAAATACAAAATTTTACATGTGGGAAATAAAAACAAGGCAAGACTACTTTATGAGAGAAACAAAATTGGAATGTGCTCAATTTGAAAAAGACTAGTAGTAGTAGTAGATCAAAGCCTTTCAGGTTCGAGGCATTGTGCTGTAGCAGTAAAAAAAGGCTAATAGGATGCTAGGATCTATAGCCACTAGTATTAAGTATAAATCCAAAGACGTTATGCTTATGTTATACAATACCATTGTCAAACCACACTTGGAGTACTGTGTGCAGTTCTGGGCACCATATTACAAAAAAGATATAGAGGCTCTGGAAAAGGTCCAAAGAAGGGCAACTAAGTTTGTTTCTGGTATGAAAGATTAAAGTTATGAGGAAATACTTTAAGCTTAGTAAAAGGAGACTTAGGGGTGACTTGATAGAAGCTTTTAAATTCATAAAAGGGATTGATAAAGTGAACTACAGGAGATTCTTCAGGTTGAGTTCTGTTAGTAGAACGAGGGGGCATAGATGGAAATGAGTAAAAGGTAAGTTCCACACAGACATTAGGAAGTACTTCCTCACACAGAGAGTAGTCACTGTGTGGCATAGCTTGCCAGGTTATGTAGTAAAGCCAGAATTTCTGGGTGTTCAAGACCAGAGGGGTATACTATAGCAAGATTAAGGAGATTAAATTAAGCTTCAACCGTGGGTTTTCTGCATCGCGAAGCCGACTCACTTTTAATCGGGGTATATTGCCATGGCAACTTACTCTTCACGGCTAACCTGTTCCGGGTTATGTTCAAGATTACAGATTGAAACATATAAAAGCACCGCCCTATGACCAATCAACTCCTTGGCTTTGGAAAAAGGCGTCTCCATTCCAAAGGATTCCGTAGAGATATGTGCGGATACTGAGGGAATCTCTTCGCAGGGCGAGATTAGTGAGTGCCGCAAATGATTTTCTGAGTTCCGGAAAATGCTTGAGAGACTTTTTTTTAAATGAAAAAATGTTGATGTGATTGCTTCAGCAATATTTTAAACATGCTGTATCAAGTTTAAAGTTTAGAGCTCTAGAATGTAGTAGTAGGCTACAGTTGTCACATTAGAAAGAAACTATGACAATATACTGAGAGTATAGATTTATTTGTTACGAGTGGTAAGGTGAATAAGGTCTTAACTAGTCGAATTTAACCTACACGATGAGCATTTTATTTTTATTTTTTGCAAAAGCTCTTTCCTGGCTTTGTTGGAGGCAAGGGTGTTGCTTTTTGCTTTTATGATTGTTTCATGTTCTTCTTATCTGTCCATTATATCTGTCGTTTTTTTACACAGGAGAGAAATACGCTGCAGTACAGCCCATGCTGCACCGCTATAGGCTCGTTGTTGCAGACACCACCCGTTTTATGGGAACGTGCACAGGGCTTGATAATAAAGCCTGTGTTCACTTAACAAGTTGATAACCATGTTTGTAGTACCAGTTAAGCCAGATTGCGGTGTTTAGGCTTTCTGAAGCCAGTTAACGCAAAGAAACCCTGGCTATGTTAAACTTTCTTCGTAGTATACCCCCAGGCTTGATATGGTGCTGGATACTATCTATATTGTACGCGGGCACTAGGTACCCTTTAGTGGTAGGAAGATGGTGAGCATTTTTGGACTGAATGGCCTGTTCTAAGTCATTAAGTTATGTTATGTTATGTTAAAAAACTTTAAAAATATGAAAGCCAAAACAGGCTGTATTGCCTGGTACACATACACAGGCTGAGATGTTGACATATTCTGTGAATAAAGTGCCACCCTTTTCAAATTAAAATAAAAAAGGTTCTATTAAATTATACAATCCAACTTATGTTTGTGACAAGGTCACAGGG
This sequence comes from Ilyophis sp. 1 JC-2022, assembly GCA_022702515.1. Lineage (NCBI taxonomy): Eukaryota > Metazoa > Chordata > Actinopteri > Anguilliformes > Synaphobranchidae > Ilyophis > Ilyophis sp. 1 JC-2022. Next base: position 47,189,139 of record CM040396.1, on the reverse strand, counting down.
CCTATATGCTAATTTGCGTTGAGATCAGAATCATGCTCTTCATATTGCTAGTGCTTCTATATGTAACACAGTTGCCTATTGGCAAACATAATTTTCCAGGTTCCAGTGATCGTTTGCAACTACAAATATGCAACTGGCTCCTCACTCACAATACATTGGCTTTTAAACATTTTCCTCAATTATACAATAATGAATTTGTATAATATTTGAACAGATAAATGTTTTGGTATTTAGTTAGCTAGCTAATTTTGTCTTCCTGTGCTGGTTTTTTTGTTAGTCTTGTTTTTTATTCGTGGAAGAAAAGAAATCACAGCTTTTTGAATTGTTTTTGTTTATTCTTTGGATTTACTCTTTGAATTTGACATGTCCAAGTTTTCTTTTTTAATTAAAAAAGTTATTGTTTTTCATCTGTGCGCCTGTGTGTTATTGAATCGTATTACTTTGTGGTTTATTTGAAATTGCTGGTACGATTGAATGCCAATCAGTGTAGTTTTGTGATATTTATTCCCCCCCCCCCCCCCCCCCCCCAAAAAAAAAAAAAGTTAAATCTGTGTCACTTGAAAAAAAGAGTTTCGTTTTTATTTTATCAAATACATTTTCTTGTATTGTTTAATTCAGAAATGAGTTGGAGGATTTACACTATTACTTGTGACAGGATGGGCCTAATGCAACTTGAGAGATGTTCGAATGAGGACTTCACGTGGGATATACCTTAACATCCAGAAATCTTCTTCATGAGCACATACTTAAAGACCCATAAGACATGCATGATTGTGCGAGCGAGGACAAGTTGTAGCTGTTTTTCATCTAGGCAATTAACTTGGATGTTGATAGAGTTGCAGGCTATTGATTTTTGATCGAGGAAGGTAAATGCAGGATGTGTTGGCTTGAATAAGTATTTCAATCATATAATTTCAACAATAAAAACAACATATTATGATAATTTAATGGCGGTGATTATGGTGAGCAATTTATAAATTCAAACTCATATTTTCTTTTAAATAATCAAAATTAAAACAATCCAGTTGCTGGGAATATAATTTAGGCCTATCTGCTTTGTGCATAACTCATACAACAGGTCACGACCACTCTTAAATTTTGTTCTGATTTTGTAAATCCAAAATAAGAGAAAAATGGCGAATGACGTAAACTGTTTTTAACTGCCACAAATAAGAGCTAATTTTCTTGCGTGAGGCATGGGGCCCATGATATTTTATAGAAACTGTAATATTTTGCCCATGCATGCTGCTTGATCAACAGGAGTGGTAGCTAGTTTCATATATACTTTCTTTGCTAATTACAACAAGCTAACAAAACTTATGATGAAAATCACTGAATGGGTTATTTTGTAACTAGCTGTCCATTAGGTACTCATTTCTAATGCTAAAATGTTTTTCATTAACAGGCTCTGAGGTACTTGAATCATGTAGTTATTGAAAAATAGACATAAGCTAAATAGACATAAGTGTATTTTAATAACCTTATAAGTAATAACTTCTGTTGTAATTGGTTTCTCATTTGAGGATGTGAAATGGGCATCAAAAAACAGTACTATTGCCTTTAAAGGCCTATATTTCAAAAATTGAACATTTTCACTGTGGAAATCAGATACAACAGGCTGTTTTTGGTGCTGATTGCACATCTCCTATACTACAAGGCCATATTAAAGATCAGAACATTTTTATTTGATTTTATTCAATCAATCACACTTCTGTCTATCACCCGTACCAATATGGAACATTTTCACTGTGGAAATCAGAGGCAACAGGCTGATTTTGGTGCTGACACATAGACAGCAGTCTGCACATCTACTGTACTTCTAGGCTACACTAAAGATCAGGGAAAAATAAATTGCAAGCGGCTGCATAAGCGCCACAGTAGGCCTATACTAATAGATACTGTACCTTCGCTCTTGGTCACCTAATGTAGTGGTTCTCAAACTCGGGCTTGGGGACCCCCCATGTATGCTGGTTATCGTTCCAACCACAGTTGCAATCACAGAATTTTAACAAGATGTTTATTTGTCTTGTTATTTTCATGTTTAGAGGGATTATTTACCATCTTAAGCCACATTATGTTAGCAATAGTTATGCATAGACCATGAATAATAAAAGTCCAATATTGACATTGTGCTATATTGCAAACAATTAAAAAAAGAGAAATAAACAATGTTTTAACCAATGAAATGAGGACGTGGGGTGAATCAGTAGGATCCTAATTGGTGAAATTGTGGACACATGGCCACTAAAACAAACCATTTGTTAAATAATAAAGAATTCAAAGACAAAGCAAATGATAACAAGCCAAACCTGCATTGTGTTAATAAATGTAAGGAAGCCATTATGAGGGGACCTACACATGTGTTCAACAACCTAATTAGGAGCCAATTGATTCACCTCAGTTTTTAATTTTATCAGTTAAAAAAAATGGTTAACTGTTCTTTTGTAATTGTTTACAATATAGCACAATAAGCACAAAGTCAACATGGGACATATATTCTTCATGGCATGCCTAGCTATTATTGACAATGTGTCTTAAGAGGGTAAATAATCCCTCTAAACATGAAAAGCACCTAATTAAGAAACATTACAGCCTGTTGCCTCTGATTTCCACAATGAAAATGTTTCATATTGGTATGGGAGATAGAGAAATGTGTGACTGCTTGAATAAACATGATTTCACAAGGGAACATCTCACAATTTTTATTTATTTTGGCGTTTAGTATCAGCTATTACAGTAGATGTGCAGACTGCTGTCTATGCGTCAGCATCAAAATCAGCCTGTTTCCTTGGATTTCCACAGTGAAAATTTTCCATATTGGTACGGGTGATAGATAGAAGTGTGATTGAATAAATGATTTCATGAGGGAACATATCACCGTTTTAATTTTACAGTACAGTCGATGTACAGACTGCTGTCTATGCATCAGCACCAAATCGCACCTGTTGCTCCTGCTTTCCGCAGTGAAAATGTTCCAAACTAGCATGGCAGATAGACAGACGTGTGATTAGTTGATCTTTTGTATAGCCTAGAAATACAGTAGATCCCCTTGCTTCAGCACCGAAAATAGACAGATGTATGCTTGATTGAATAAAAATTATTTAATGAGGGAACATTTTTTATTTTGAATGATTTTTCATATGGCCTAGTAGTACAGTCTGTCTGTGCACCAGCTGCAAAAAGAGCCTGTTGCTTCTGATTGCCACAGTGTAGTTCATTTAATAAAAATGTATTTAATGAGGAAATATTTTGCATTTTCAACTTTTTGGGATGTTTAAAATAAGCTTGTACTACCGTCTGCGCATATACTAATAATTATTATAATATCTTTATTTGTATTCCAGTTGTATAATACTAATAATACCATCTCCTTTGCTTGTATTCCAGCAGTATTAGCACAGCATGCCATGCTTCATAACATAACAATTTACAATAAAAAACAATACAATGCACAAAGACAACACAACACTATAACAATACAAGATAATAACAATATATTGTGGCAACCGGACTCCAGCTACACCTCCGCCAGGTGCCACTAGGGGGCAATGGGGCGACAGGAGGACATCAACTCGCCACAGAGCGAAGGTGAAGAAGCCACAGACACCACTCCCAGTGAGAGGCTCAGGACCCTGGTCAGCGCCGACTAATAAAGCTATTAGATCAGAGCTGAACCAGACCAGCTGGGAGCAATTGCCACACCTGCAGTCAGGCTACTAAAGACAGCCTGACAAGCTCAGAGAAAGAGAAGACAGCCACGGTGAAGGACTGAGGCAGTGCGCGCCGCAACGACACCCCTTCACTAACGGACGAAGACTCTTTCTCTGATCTAGGAAAGACGGAGAAAAAGCATTAGAACGAACCAGTAAGATACAGGATCATTTACTGTTGTATGCCTCTCTGCACTAACCTGTTTCCTCGTTCCCCATAGCACGCTGAAGAGGCTTGGTGGTGACCGAGCCGCGGCTTCCCGGAACCGGTGTAGGAAAAGGGCGTGAGGGAAAGCGAGACACAGTTAACGAATAGACGGAGCTACAAAGTGAACCAGGAGAAAAACCCGGATCCGGATCGCTGGAACGCGAGCTACCCTCCGGATCCATTGTAAAAAGTTAAAGGAAAAATAAAATACTTGTCTTGAACTCACCTTTGTCTCCCCGTCTTCCTTCCTCTCCGAGGAAAGTGTGGCTGGACACCACATATGGTGGAGAATGCGAGCTTAGCGATTCCCTGGACCCAAGAGAAGATTAACGCAGCGAAACCGAATTAAAGGTAAAACGTCGCCTCTCAGCTAACCAGTTGTCCTCTGTCCTCTTCGAAGAGAAGGAGATCGGAGACATGGACGCCGGGTCTCAATCCCGAATAGAGGGGGCCCTGGAGAACCTCTCCACGTCCCAAGCCATGCTCCAAACAGCCGTGGCCGAGCTGTGTCGACAGAACACGGGCCGAAAGGCAGGACGAAAACCCAAAGACGTACTCCTAAAGATGTGCGAAACAGATGACGTAAAGACCTACATGGAAATCTTTGAAAGAACGGCCCTACGCGAAACATGGCCCGAAGCAGAGTGGGCCTATATCCTCGCCCCGTTCTTAACGGGGGAAGCTCTACTGGCCTACCATCATCTCAGCCCAGCAGAGGTGTCCTCATATGCCAGCCTGAAAACCGCAGTGCTGGCCTACTACGGCTACGGGTTGGCGGAACGAGCACAGCAGTACCACGAGTGGACCTTCGATCCAGAGGCACCCCCTAGAGCTCAGATGATGAAACTAGGACGCCTACTAGACAACTGGCTCGAAGAGGGGGAGGGACCCCACTGGAAAGAACGACTGCTCATCGACCGAGCTTTACGGGCCCTACCCCGACCAATGCAAAGGTACGTCGCCGAACACGGACCACGAAGTGTGGACTTAATGATCCAACTGCTGGAGAATCACTCCGCCACGACCCGATTACTGACAGGGGGAAGAACCACGACGCCCGTCCCAAAGCGAGCGGAGGAAAAGCCTACACGGGGTCCCAATCGGAAAACGCCGACCCGACCAGTAGAAAGGCCATCCCTCGACCCGGCACTGAGACGGTGCTTCGGGTGCGGTAGGAGGGGTCACCTGGTCAACGACTGTCCCGGGGAAGAAGAATCCATGGGGACGCAGAACCAGACCGGGATGAACCACGCCACTTCCTCCCTGTATGTCACCACGTGTTGGGCCCACGAGGGCATGGCACCCCCCAGGATCCCGGTGTCGATAGATGGAAGGGACACGGTGGCTACCCTCGACTCGGGTAGCGGCATCACCCTCGTACACGCCAGCTTCGTAGACCGGCCGGAAGGAGCAGAAGTAACAGTGGGGTGTGTCCACGGGGATGAGAGAGCCTACCCGACCGGCCTAGTCAAGATTCGCAGTCCAAGAGGGACCTGCACCATAAAGGTCGCCGTGGTGGATAAATTACCAGTACCGGTACTCCTGGGGAGAGACTGTCCCCTGTTTAAGACATACTGGGAGCACCCGCCCGGCCCCGCTGAAGACACGAAGAAGAGGCGACCCCCCACGGGGAGGAAAAGAAACCCTCCAGAGGCGTGGATCGCCAATCCCAGGTCAGAACCGCACGGTGAGCCGGCCCCACACTCCAGTGACACCCTGTCCGGATTCGAAACCCCGGAGCCAGAGGGAGAAAGGGAGGTGAGTGGACCAGTACATACCGTCGCCGAGGACGGAAGAGAGGTGGGAGAGGACGGTTCCGATCCGGCCCCGTTCCAGCAAGAAGAGCAGATCCCTGAACTTCCGGGATTCGAAACAGGCCCCGAGCGTCGCACAGTGGAATTCGGACGAGCTCAACTTGAAGACCCCTGCCTGATCAACGCGTGGAGGGGAAGCCTAGTGGACCCCTCTCAAGAGATGGGGAGGCATACTAACACTCCCATATTTTGTGTGCGAAATAACCTGCTGTACCGTATCCACAGAGAACGGGGCGAGCGGATTGAACAACTGGTGGTCCCAAAGACGCACGTGAACCGCGTGCTATATCTGGGGCATACTCACCTCCTGGGAGCCCACTTGGGGATCGAGAAGACGTCGGACCGCATCCAACAACGGTTCTACTGGCCGGGCATCAAGAAGGCAGTGGAGGACTACTGCAGGGCCTGTCCGCAGTGCCAGTTGCATTGTCCAAGGCCCAGCAGCAGAGCACCGTTGATCCCGATGCCCATTATCGACGTCCCATTCGACCGCATCGCAATGGATATAGTGGGACCCCTCCCGAAGTCCAGCCGGGGTCACCGTTATATCCTGGTCATCGTTGACTATGCCACCCGTTACCCTGAAGCAGTCCCCCTGCGCACCGCCACGGGAAAGACCGTGGCCAGGGAGCTCTTCCTACTTTTTAGTCGGGTAGGCATTGCGCGCGAAATCCTGACTGATCAAGGGACGTGCTTTATGTCCCAGGTTCTCCGAGAGATGTGCCGACTGTTGCAGGTAACCCAGGTCCGGACCTCGGTGTACCACCCACAGACAGATGGCCTAGTGGAAAGATTCAACCGAACCTTAAAAAGCATGCTAAGGAAAGCGATTGAGACCGACGGTAAGGATTGGGACCGCCTGTTACCTTACCTACTATTTGCCATCAGGGAAGTACCCCAGGCATCGACTGGATTCGCCCCCTTCGAGCTGCTCTACGGACGGAGACCCCGGGGACTGCTCGATCTGGCACGAGAGACCTGGGAACAACGTCCCTCGCAAAACCGTACCTTGATCGATCACGTCGAGACCATGCAACAACGCCTAGCGAAGATCTGGCCCCTGGTTAACGAGCACATGGCGGAGGCCCAGAGGGAACAAAGGCGGTTGTTCGACAGGGGAGCGGTGATACGGGAGTTCCAACCAGGAGAACAAGTGTTGGTACTTGTCCCCACCACAGAATGTAAGTTCCTCGCCCGGTGGCACGGCCCCTACGAGGTGATGGAACGGGTAGGGCCCGTGAACTACAGAGTGAGACAAACCGGACGCAGAGTGGAACAGAAGGTCTACCATATAAACCTGCTGAAACGCTGGGTAGCCCCGATACCCCAACCCATACAGGCGCTCACCACGACCCGGAGTAGCCCTCAAGCCCCGGAAATTCCCATGGGAGAAGAACTCTCCACCCCCCAGAAACAGGACTTGAGGGAGATCATCGAGGGGTTCCGAGATGTGTTCTCAGAACAGCCCGGCCGAACCCACATCGCACAGCACGATATCATGACGGAACCTGGAAGGAGGGTCCGGCTACGACCATACCGGGTCCCGGAAGCCAGAAGAATGGCCATCCGGGAGGAAGTAAAGGAAATGTTGCGGCTCGGGATAATTGAACCGTCCAACAGCCCGTGGTGCAGCCCGGTAGTACTAGTTCCGAAGCCAAACGGGACCTGGAGGTTCTGTAACGACTTCCGGAAGCTAAACGAAGTCTCCAGGTACGACGCCTACCCAATGCCCCGAGTGGACGAGTTAATCGAGCGGTTAGGTCCCGCCCGATTCATCACCACCCTGGATCTCACCAGAGGGTATTGGCAGGTACCACTAACTCCCCGAGCCCGCGAGAAGACCGCTTTCGCTACCCCGGATGGCCTATTCCAATACCGGGTCCTCCCATTCGGGGTCCATGGAGCGCCGGCCACCTTCCAGCGGATGATGGATATCGTCCTGCGGCCCCATCGGGAGTATGCCGCCGCCTACTTAGACGATATAATCATCCACAGCCCCGACTGGAAGAGCCACCTGGACCGGCTCAGGGCAGTACTTAGAGCCTTACGAAAGGCCGGACTAACGGCCAACCCGGCAAAGTGCCATCTGGGGCTCATAGAAGCCAATTACCTGGGACATACAGTAGGACGAGGTTGCGTCCGACCCCAGGTTAACAAGTTGGACAGCATCAAGACCTGGCCACAACCCACAACGAAGAAACAGGTGAGAACATTCCTGGGCTTAGTGGGGTACTACAGGCAGTTCGTTCCCCACTTCGCCACAATCGCTGGTCCATTACATGACCTAACCAAGAACAACCAACCCTCCACAGTCCGCTGGACCGAAAAGACAGAGCACGCCTTCAATCAGCTAAAACAGGTACTGATATCCAAACCCGTACTAGCCACCCCGAATTACGAACGCCAGTTTGTATTACAGACGGACGCATCTGGAACCGGGCTCGGAGCCGTGTTGTCCCAAATCCAAGACGGAGTGGAACACCCCATCATCTTTGCCAGTCGCCGCTTACTGAGCAACGAAGAAAAGTACGCCACCGTAGAACTGGAAGCTCTCGCAGTGAAGTGGGCACTGGAAAAGTTCCAGTATTACCTACTGGGACGGGAATTCCTCCTGGTAACGGACCACGCCCCACTCAAATGGATGGCAGCTAACCAGAGTAATAACGCCCGAGTAACCCGATGGTTTTTAGAATTACAAAATTTCAAATTCCAGGTGGAACACCGACCGGGGAAGCAGAATGGCAACGCAGACGCCCTATCCAGACGGGAGGAACTAGGGTTGACAGTCGCTCCACCACGAGTGTCGGAGCTAAGGGGGGGGATATGTGGCAACCGGACTCCAGCTACACCTCCGCCAGGTGCCACTAGGGGGCAATGGGGCGACAGGAGGACATCAACTCGCCACAGAGCGAAGGTGAAGAAGCCACAGACACCACTCCCAGTGAGAGGCTCAGGACCCTGGTCAGCGCCGACTAATAAAGCTATTAGATCAGAGCTGAACCAGACCAGCTGGGAGCAATTGCCACACCTGCAGTCAGGCTACTAAAGACAGCCTGACAAGCTCAGAGAAAGAGAAGACAGCCACGGTGAAGGACTGAGGCAGTGCGCGCCGCAACGACACCCCTTCACTAACGGACGAAGACTCTTTCTCTGATCTAGGAAAGACGGAGAAAAAGCATTAGAACGAACCAGTAAGATACAGGATCATTTACTGTTGTATGCCTCTCTGCACTAACCTGTTTCCTCGTTCCCCATAGCACGCTGAAGAGGCTTGGTGGTGACCGAGCCGCGGCTTCCCGGAACCGGTGTAGGAAAAGGGCGTGAGGGAAAGCGAGACACAGTTAACGAATAGACGGAGCTACAAAGTGAACCAGGAGAAAAACCCGGATCCGGATCGCTGGAACGCGAGCTACCCTCCGGATCCATTGTAAAAAGTTAAAGGAAAAATAAAATACTTGTCTTGAACTCACCTTTGTCTCCCCGTCTTCCTTCCTCTCCGAGGAAAGTGTGGCTGGACGCCACAATATAAAAATAAGCAGAGATCAATAAAAGTCTCTGTATTTTCGTATGTCACTCACTGGACAACAGCGTTTTCTACTAGCACGTGATTTGCTTTATTACCGTACTTCTCATAAGATATGCGCATAGCGGCTGTTGACGGCTCACAACTGGCTGCTCACTTAACCACGGTTCCCTGCTCCACTCCAACTCCGCTCCGCTCACATGCTCTGCCACTGTACCCTACATCCTCTACAGGTTCTCATTCCTATCCAGAAAGTGAAAAACAGACCGTATGTGTGTTTTCATCCAGTCTCATTTATATAAAACTTTCTTTCTAAACACAATGGCAGTGGTACAAATGTGATGTTTTAAACAGGCAAACTGGAATTCCTAATCAACAGTCTGTTCATGAAAGGACAAAAGTTGAATTAGATTTTATTAATTTTTTTTTACATAATATCCATACGTGCCGTCGCAAGAAGGTTTGCTGTATCTCCCAACACAGTCTCAAGAGCATGGAGGAGATACCGGGAGACGGGCCATCACACAAGGAGAGCTGGACAGGGCCGTAGAAGGGCAACAACTCAGCGGCAGGACCGGTATCTGCTCCTTTGTGCGAGGAGGAACAGGAGCAGCACTGCCAGAGCCCTACAAAATGACCTCCAGCGCGCTACTCATGTGCATGTTTCTGACCAAACTGTCAGAAACAGACTTCATGAGAGTGGCATGAGGGCCCAACGTCCTGTAGTGGGACCTGTGCTCACAGCCCAGCACCATGCAGCTGGATTGGCATTTGCCAGAGAACACCAGAATTGGCAGGTTCGCCATTGGCGCCCCGTTCTCTTCACAGATGAGAGCAGGTTCACACTGAGCACAGACGTCTGGAGACGCCGTGGCGAATGTTATGCTGCCTGCAACATCATCCAGCATGACCGGTTTGGTTTAATTGACTTGGTGTTATACTGTGATGATTAAGTGTTCCCTTAATTTTTTTGAGCAGTGTATATGTCAGTGGTTCAAGTGCGCTCCTCACTCAGGTTAAATTAATGGCGCTCATCTCCCTCCTCCACTCCAACTCCGCTCCGCTCACATGCTCTGATAGCCACTGTCCTCTACATCCTCTACAGGTTATTATTCCTATCCAGAAGGTGAAAAACATACTATGTGTGTGTTTTCATCCAGTTTCATTTATATAAAAATGTATTTCTAAACACAAATGTGTGTTTTAAACAGAAAAACTGTCATTCCTAATCCACAGTCTGTTCATGAAAGGACAAAAGTATTTTCTTTTTTACATAATGCAAAATATAATTCACACCACCATTACATAAAAAAATACCTCTTGGCTGTACTAAACATTTCGCCATTAATCAGAAAGGATCTTAACTAGTTTGAATCGAAATTAATGGCTTGCAAAATACCAAATTTTTTCTTTTCACCCCAATCTAGCTACTCAAAATTCAACAGGTTGCCATTTGTGCTCTAATACTGCTATCTAGTGGGCACTTAGGCGAACACACCACATTAGATGAATACGTCAAGTATGATATTGTATACAAGCTACAGTTTCAGTAGTAGCCTACAAAAAATGCAGATGTTAATAATGTCACCGTAAATTAATATTATTTCTTAAGCCCAATTCAATCAATATTATTTCTTAACCTCAATTCATACAAGGTAGGTTGAGTGGGGAATAGTTTTCCCTCTTGCAATGATTGTATGTAGTTTTCCCTCAGAAACGGATGAAGTGGTAGCATCCAATTTTAAACGCCTTAGGACGTTAAAAATGGACGTGTTAACAGGGTATTTTCTGTCGTCTTAAAAATAGACGTCCTAGGACGTTCAAATTTGACGTCTTAAGACGAACAAATTTGACGTCTTAATGTGGACGCCGAACTACACATTTTCGCCCAAACGGCATTCCATAGTAAACGGATGTGTATAAGTATGTGTATAAGCAGACATACGTTTATACGCACGTGTACAAGGACGTGTATAAGAACGTGTATATGTACGGACGTGTATAAGTAGTCTACAGTAGAAAGTGAGCAGAGACATTTGGAGAGTGGGGGATTCACTTAATTTATGGTCAAATTGCTGTTGTGGTTAATATTTTCTACGAACACTGTAACCTAGTTTAGGTTATGTAGTGTTAACATTATTTAATTTATGGTATTTTGTAGGGGGCCTTGAGTGTGCTAGAATGGGGCATTAGTGTTATTCGTTGACATTTGTTACCTCTATTAAGACATTTTGTGGGTCTAGAAACTTCATCACTCAGCCTGGCCTGGATGTGCACACTCAAGTCATCTTATGGCAATGCCATCACAATCATAGAGGGCAGGATTGTATTATGAATATCTGTTGGTCTGTACTTGCACTAGACTAGTTCGATTTCCAGTTTTCGTGTTTTAAATGTTCTGTTGGTGCATGGATTATAAAGTAGGCCTAATGCAACAGCGTTTTATTGTACTGCCGTGCAGCTGAGTGGCCATAACACATCATGTCTATTTTGAAAATTAAAGCACTTCAGTAAGTTTTTTTCTGGATGTACTGTGGCCAGTAAAGTCTGTTCTCAATAATTAGAAAGATCAATGGCATAGAACCGACAGCAAGCACGCCAAAAGTAGTTACAACAAATGTCCAGCAGGTGTCGCACTGTGTGAACCTCCTCATCAATAGGTTTGTACACTCAATGGGCCTCATTCATAAAACGTGAGCAGAACGAATTTGTACGTAAAGCATTTTTGCCCGTATTTTGGTATTCATCAACATTTTCGTATCTGAGATTTGTTAGTACCTCCGAACAAAATTTACATCTGCTCCGGAGCACACGTACCTCGTTTCATGAATGCAGAATGCCGGTAAATGTAGCTTCTGAGTAATAATTAGAATTATTATTATTTTTTTAATTCACAAGACTAAATGTAGACTTTGAAATACACATTGCAAATGTAATAAATTATGATTGTAAAAAGCAAACACTTTAGATTACGCCTATTAATCAATTGTAGGCTATGAAGCTAAGCTTGCAATTGTGGTCAGCAGCTTGGCCTGGCTGGTCACTCGCATACCTAGCCTGGCAACCCACTGGATTGGCGATTATTTTATTATTTTTACGATTACATATTTTACTGAATTAGGCTAATTTATCATCTCTCTTGCAGTTGCAGTTTGAGTCTACAGCTATCCACAAGGCAACATTCGTTCAATTCAAGCAAAGTTCTTACGAAATCAGTTAACCTCATTAACTTTGGCCCACCAGAAGCAATTTTCACCAATATCTCAAAAACGATTTAGCCTAATGCAGCACAACCATGTTTTAAAGTTCGAATTGAAGAAGAGGCATATAGCCTACCCTTTAAACATTGGCAACAGAATACATTTGTCAGAATCATCACATACGCGTATAGGCTAGGCTGCATAGTACACATACAAATATGTAGCCTATAGCCTATAGGCTACTTATTTTAATACGTTTGTAGGCTATAGGCTATAGCCTATACGTAGGGTAAAAAATAGGCCAACGTTAAAAGGTACGTGTTTTTACAACCACACATGCAATATGTGGTCACTGTGGAAATGTCGACTTTGTTGGACATTGGCGAACTGTAACCGAAAGTTTGTTTATAGCCTACAACTTTTCAATAATATCGAGTATTATTGTTCCTATATGGGAACATGATTTTTGATGTTGCCTAGAAACGGTGGGTTTTTGCATTTTATTGTCTGTGGCTGTGCCAAGATGAATGTTACAGAACTTTTGGGGTTTAACCTGTCATTTATAATTTCAGAGAAATATGAATACTGTAATTGGGATGTCTACGACTAGACTACCACTAGGGGGCCACCGTGGATAAGAGATTCATAACTGGCTTGTCAAAGTAAAATTTACCTACGTAATATTTATTTATGCCATTTTACCATATTAAAAATTAAAACCATACCTTCTAATTGATTCATTACAGTCCACTGGTTTCATTGCCACGTTAAAAATCTGTTTAAAGATTTGAATGATGAAGCAAAACCGATCGAGCACTAAACTTTAACTGTACTACACAGCAGGCGGCAGTGTAGTACAGTGGTTAAGGAACTGGGTTTGTAACCAAAAGGTCGCAGGTTCGAATCCCACGTAGGACACTGCCGTTGTACCCCTGAGCAAGGTACTTAACCTGCATTGCTTCAGTATATATCCAGCTGTAAATGGATTCTATGTATAAATGCAAAAATGCTGTGTAAGTCGCTCTGGATAAGAGCGTCTGCTAAATGCCTATAATGTAATGTAATGTAATGTAATATCTAGGTAGCCCAGTGGAATTCCTGCTTAGGCTACCCAGCGATCTCGGTCAGAATCCAACATGGGGCAGAACTATTTCACTTTTGGACATGGACAATCCTACTATTCAACATTGCTGGGAATATAGGCAGTAGCCTTTTAGACATTCTGTCATTGGATGAGCTTTCAGATTTATGTTTGATTTATCCAATTCTTCTACTGCTGTAGCCTATAAATTTGGGCTAAACACTGATGCTGTTAGTGTTGCTGTTGACTGACCTCACAATTACTCACATAGCCTATGGTATATTTACTATGATTACATTTGCCATTTTAGACAAATGTTTTGTGAGTTGTTTGTTTTTTTGTTGTTGTTTGTTTTTGTTTTATTGTGTTTGTACGTGAGTGACCAGCCTAGGAATGATAGTGACCAGCCAAGTCAGTTGCAAATCCAGTGGGTTGTTAAGCCAGGCACATGAGTTGCCTGCCTCGGCGAATCAATAGACGGCTTCTTACCAGCGCTGGCTTATCAGTCGCTAGATCATTTGCCAGCTCGGAGTAAGATATGTGGGGTGCGTCCCAATACTCGAAAAATGCATCCTCTTTCCTCCACTACCACCTCCTCTCCTCCGTGCGCTGGAAACCGATATTTGTGTTTTAATCTAATGTTGCGGATTACATATTATTGGTTACATATTAATTAATATCTCGACCGCAAAGTCAGATACATTGTAAACTGTACAGGCAACTTTGTACTTGAAACGGCAGTTTTGGATACGTCCGGTAGGAGACGAGTGGTAGTGGGGAATATTAGGTAGCCTAGGGTTTGCTGATATTAATAAAGTGCTCCACTGGAGCTTATTCCGAGTCTGTCTCCAAGACAGTTCTGCATTTGGGTCCGTACCAGTTGAGGCAAACGTAACAATAAGTACGTCTTTAGATCAGTCTTAAAATAACCTGTTTGTGGTGCCCTCAGATTGTCAGGGAGGGCGTTCCAAAGGCGGGGGGCAGCTGAGCAAAAGGCCCGATCTCCTATAGAGCGGAGCTTAGTCCTGGGGGTATGAAGAAGCAGGCTGTTGCCAGATCGAAGATTGCAGGAGGGGTTTAGTGGAGTTATTTAATGTAGGGAGGTGCATTACCATGGATGCATTTGAAAGTTAGGAGAAGGGTTTTGAATTCAATCCTGTAGGAGACAGGGAGCCAGTGCACAGATGCCAGGATAGGGGTGACATGGGTATATTTCCATCAGGATCCTCGCAGCACTGTTCTGGATGTACTGGAGCTTTTGAAGGCTCTTGCCAGGGAACCCGATGAATTGTGCATTGCAGTAGTCCAGCCTTGAGGAGACAAAGGCATGGACAAGCTTCTCGGCATCAGACAGGGTTAGGGTGGGATGGAGTTTGGCAATGTTTTTAAGGTTGTAGAATGATGTCTTACAGAGATGTTTGATGTGCAAAAAATAAACAAGGGAACTGGATTTATGCTTGTTGCCTGTGGGGATCTATTGATTCAGATTCAGGCAACTTTATTGATCCCAAGAAGGGCAATTAATTTGTAGCTTACCCAGTCCATACACACAACTTAAAAAACTCACAGGCAAGGTAGTTATATCAGATCAATGTACATAGGTCAATAGCCTACCAGGAAACAACGAGCAGCAGTAAATTAAATAAAACATTTGTTATAGTTTGTATAAATTATCGAGTTTAAAAGAATGTAACATTCGGCGTTCAATAGCCTGATAGCGGAAGGAATTAAGGGCTTAGTGTAGCAGTTTGTTCTCCTAAGGGGCACTTTATAAGGCCGGCCTGAGGGCATTGCAGTGAATTCACTGGACAGGTTATGGTCAGATTGGCCAATAATTCCTTTTGCTTTCTGGGCCACCTGTTTCTCCCAGTGGGAGCACAGGTCTCTGGGCTCCAATTATCTTGGAGCAGACTTTCACAATACCATTTAGGCTATTCTTGTCCTTCACATACAACCCATTAAACCAGCAAATAAATTATAAAGTTAGACTTTCAATTAATGATTGATAAAAAATTACATAAAATAGCCCTAGTATCACAGACACAAAAAGAGTTAAGCTTCCGCATTAAGTGAATTCTTTGTTGTCCACGCTTGACAACCGACTCTGTTTTTATATCGAATTTGAGTTGAGAGTCAAACACTGTTCCTAGATAAATATGTGTCGACAATTTGAACGTCTTCGCCATGTATAATGCTGGCTTTTGGTTTGTTACTATTCTGCCTGAAATCAATAATTATTTCTTTAGTTTTTGATGTTAAGGTCAAGGCAGTTATCATCACACGATTTGAC
Organism: Ilyophis sp. 1 JC-2022; assembly: GCA_022702515.1. Lineage (NCBI taxonomy): Eukaryota > Metazoa > Chordata > Actinopteri > Anguilliformes > Synaphobranchidae > Ilyophis > Ilyophis sp. 1 JC-2022. Next base: position 47,173,313 of record CM040396.1, on the reverse strand, counting down.
AAAGGCAGGTAGGGCACAACCATGATCTGACTCCAGCCCTGGAGAAGAGACAATAGGGCGGTGTCATCAGAGAATTTAACAAGATAGCTGCCCTCTCAGGAAGTCCTGCAGCTATCTGTAGGCTATACATAATAAAAAGCAGGGGTGACAGGACACAACCCTGGGGTGAGCCCGTATTTGAGACCTTGGTGTTATGTCCATTCACCAAAACCTGCTGAATTCTATCTGTTAGAAAATCTAAAAGCAACTTCAAAAGCTGATCAGGTCATTTAAAATAAGAAGCAAGTCGCTCAATAAAAAAAAGAGGCTGCATCTTGTTAAAAGCCAAAGAGAAATCAGCTAATAAAAGTCTCACATGAGATTTTGGTTTCTCGAGGTGCTTATAGACACTGTCGAGAATGAAGAGTTTTGCATCCTCCACATCTTTACCAGCTTGGTAAGCAGACTGCAAGGGGTCTAATTTGCCATCAATGAGGGAGACAACCATATCTTTTAAAATCTTCTCAAAATGTTTCATGACAAGAGCGCAACAGGTCTAAACTCATTTAGTTTCTTGGGATTTTTTTTTTGTTGAGATGGGTATTATAGTGGATGTTTTCCAGAATGTAGGTATCTGGCCAATTTCGGCACACATCTGGAAGAGTTTAGTGAAGACCTCACTAAACTGGTCAGCACAATAGCGCCCAGAGCAGCCTTTCTTATATTCACCCTCTTAAATAGGGCTGTGACACATTCCTGAGATATCACAATATCATTCTGAGGTACAAGAGACCCTCTAAGCAAGGAAACATTTTCAGCGAACTCAGACCTTTCGAAGCGAGAGAAAAATTATTTGAAAGTGTTCGGCAAATCAGAATCACCCACCCCATTTACAATGATGGATTGTTTAGTCTCATTAGCACATTGATTAATGGAGGCCATTGTTTTAATCCCTTGCCAGGCTGCTCTAAGATCTCCACTGCTATATTGCATTTCTATATTTTTCCTATAGCCTACTTTATTTGAGCCTTTCTTATTTCATTACGCACTTCTCTGGAGACAACCTTTTTCTCCAAGGGATCGCCAGTATAAAAGGTAATTTTTTTAAATTTTATTTATAACTGATTTAAGCCCTTTTGTTACCCAAGACTTGTTATTTTAATAAGTAACAACCTTTTTAGTTGGCATGACTGAGTCGACACAGAATGTGATGTATGTCGAGACAGTGTCCAATAGTTCATTAATGTCATCACAAGCATCATAAAAACTTCTTCCTGGTTAAATAATGAGTTGGCATCAAATAATGAGTTTGATCAGATTAATCAGATTCAGGTCTTTCATTTTCAAATAAAAAAACCTGTTAGAATTATTAATTGCCTGTTTCTGCGGTCGCTGCTGTAGCTACTAGTGGTGTGTCATTCCTGAATGATTCGTTCCTTTTGAACAAATCCATTTGGTGAACGAAAGGAACTGACCATGCCCGGATTTGTTCCTCTCTCAATTGCGAGCTTCCCATTCGCTGAAGTTGCACCTACTCCTATTTAACAAGCCATTAGCCAATGGCAGCATTGAGTGGGGCATGCTCTCCGAGCCCCTCCCGACTGTGTGACCTGCATTCAGAGGGGCTGCATTCCAATCCCTTATTTTTGCTCCTCGCGTCCTTTCCTCGCTCATTAGCTCCACCTAGTGGAGGCCATAAAGAAAGGATCCAAGGATCACATACGAGGACGCAGCAACCGAGGCAACATGAATTAGGCAAATGGAACGTTCTTGCTCAGTCAAGCGTCAGCTGAAGCAACGTGAATTACTAATGACGTGTTGCACAGCTGTATCACCTGTCAAAAAAAAAGCCGTATCACCTGTCAGTGGCCATGAAGGCTAACGGATTGTTCTGTAGCCTATCGTATTTTTATCTCTGAGCTTGTTTTTGCTTGCAAAATGGTATACGCTATTGTTTTATTGTACGCTATATTGCACTGTGAAGTTATCACAATTATTTGCAATGATTTTCTCCCATGCAATTTGACAGATGTGAAAATGACAAGTGAAATAGGGATATTGTCTCTAAATTACAGGTGTTTGTGTTTGACGTACAGTGTCCCATTAACACATCCACAACAAACGGCTATTTGTCACTGTGTGAACACGAAGCATAATTTATATATTCCATATATTCCACACGTTCAATGGCCAATTCATCAATGGACTTGAACGCATGATGCGGTATCCAATTATTAAAGAGCTTCCAGCCAATAACCCAGCTGATGCCGTTTAATTAATTCATCAAGCATGTATGATCTGATCGTATATAAGCGACAGATACTGACTTAAAAACTTTGATTGCGCACTTCAATATGCTACTATACTGTTCTGCTACTGTACGCAATCAACATGTCCGCAATTAACCTAGCGTTCGCCCTAAACCCATGGCACCGGCTTCAGCGGGAACGGTGGCGTTGCCAGTTCAGGAGATCGCGACTGCGTTGCGCCGTCCTGTTCCTAAGTGAGGTAAGTAGTCATAAGACAATGCTCTTGATCAAACATGGACATTGATAAGCATGAAGCACTTTTAACAGTGGGTCGAGTAGAATTCACCTGGAGAAATATACAGCAAAGTTATGTCATGCACACATAGTAATTGCATGTTCTATAATACCACACATTTACCTGCATGTAGGACTACAAACTGTACATTTGGCTACTGTGGTTTGATGTTAATCAATCAATCAACTTGTGTGAACTGTAGGCTGAATGTACACACTTCATGTTTTTCATTTCATTCTTTTTTAGGTCGACGATCCAAGAGCTGGGCATTATGCCCAAGAAAATGCCACTGTGCCAGTGCTCTAGCTTTACTTTAATGGGGACCAGGACCTCATGGTAGACTATCGTCTGAGCCATGGCTCCATGGAAGCATTGATAATGCTACTGCCGCATGGGGGAGTGTTGGCTGGGCACACCACTTAAGGGTCCAGGAGGTGCCTGCTCTTCAAGGCTCTGGAGGTGGACCACACCTTTGTACCCACGGTCATCACCGCATGTGCCGTGCTCCATAACATCTGCCTGACAAAGGGGGACATCCTTGAGGCCGTTGGTGATATTGGTGTGGCTCCACCACGTCCAGTGAGGGGGGAACAACGCGGACATGGCCGGTGAGACCGACTGGCAGGGCAACCGTCTGCTCCAAATCCAGTAGCACTGAATTAACATGATTATATGTAATTTGGCAATTGTTTGCAATATTAAATATACAGGAGAGCTTTTTGTTAGTGTCTCCGTTTCTTGTTATGTTTGTATATTCTCCCTTGCAGCCCCTCTTTCTGTCCATAGTGTTAATCCACATCTGTTTTATTTGTTATGTTAGTGTTAATAAAATCACTTCTGGATACTAACTGTGGCAGGGTGGGCGTGGTTAGCCTCTGCTTGCAGAGAGAGGGAGAGCTGAGCGGCTCTCGGACCCGGAGCCACAGCTGTCATAAGTTAATCAGTATCACGGGGAACCGTAATTGAATAATGGTTTAATTGTTTCTGATTGCTGTGACAGTGAGCCGGGGCTTGAAAAGGGAGAGGCGGGCGGACAATCGAGGCTGGCTGAGAACGGAGAAGGAAACGCTCCGGAAAGCCAGAGCCGAAAAAAGAAAAAGTTAAAAGAAATAAAAACCCACGGTGTGGTTAAAGAATATTCTGTGTGTCGTCAGTTCTTTCCCGAGAGGTGGCACTCGACCTTGCCACACTAACATATCAGTTTCATACATCTTTTCTGTGCCACATTTTCATTACAACCTTTATTTATTTAAAAACACACTATAAGCATACCATAAGCATATAAGAGCGAGAGACCGATAAGCTAGAAATAGCCCAGGTATTACCCTCCTGAAGCTTACACGATTAGCAAAATCGTTAGTATTTGTGTATTATTTTTCTTCCAAATTGTTCTGTGCTGCTGAAGGGGGCACTCAGATGAAAACTATATCTTAAAAGGTAAAAACACAAGTAAAAAACAAATTGACAAACACTTACGTGAACTATTTACATTTTATTAAGCATTTTCTCAAACACGTCCAGTAACCTGTTTGAGCTTTCCAGTGTGGCCTTGAATCGCACTTCTTCTCTGGCAGCATCTTCCTTCAGGAACCGCAGAACGGCTCCCTCACCGGTCCTTCTCCTTTTGGGGGGTGGGGGACAGGCACAGCCTTTAGCCAGGCTGTGTATCCTCTTCCTCCTCCTCCATACATGCCCGGCTACAAGTGACCGCCACAAATCCAGAAAGAGATGAGCCAGTGCCATCTGAGGTCTCATCAGCCACATGTGCCGGGTTTTCTGCGACACATGAGTCCATCAGGACAGGAGGATCAATAGATGGCCTCCCCCCGATGGCCTCATGCATTGCATTAAACCATGGCCATGTGGCTGCTGTGGCCTCTCCCCTGTCTGTCCCGTCCCTGTAGCAGGGCATCTGAGTGCCTACAAGAAAAGATGCGAGGGTGAAGGTGAGCCGTGAGCCTATTGCACAGGCATAATTTTGTTTCAGTATGCAAGAGAAACTACACAAATTTGCAAAGAAAAAACATCATAAATTGAACCTCACCTTATATGTTCGCTTCAGGTTGTCCCATTTCTTTGCATTTTGGGTGGGGCTCACCTGGCCCTGTAGGCCCATCTGCAGAAGAATTTCACTGAGGAAAACACATGTTACCATACCATACCCAAGTGCCCTACAACAATTACTGCCATGCCATGACATGTTCATGTGTTGTCCATTTACAGGGGCCTCTTTGTAGATCCTGCTGTTCTTCAATACTCTGGTGCATGGACAGAGCCAGGATACCCCACAAAGGTGTTCAGAAACCTCCCCTTCTCATCACATACTGCCTGCATTTGTATGGATGAGAAGAGCTTCCTATTGAGGTAATCCTGGCTGCTGGGTCCAGAGGGGGTCTTGATGCGGACATGGCAGCCGTCAATGGCACCCACACATTTGGAGAACACCGGGCTGTTGGCCAGCTGCGCAAATGCTTGGCCAACCTCCTGTAGTTCTCCAGCAGTGGGCAGCCGAGTGACCTCCTGGCGAAGGGCAGCAATCTGCTTCACTCAAATGTGGACCAGTCGCCACACGGTGGTCGTGGGCATCTGGAAGGCCCGGCACACCACACTGTAGGACAAACCGTGTGCCAGCCAGTACACAGTTGCCAGGACCCTTATGTGGTGTGCCCAGCCATGTCACCCCTCACGCGGCAGTAGCATTATTAATGCTTCCATAGAGCCACGGCTCAGACGGTAGTCTACTATAAGGTCCTGGTCCCCATCGAAGTACAGCTGGAGCACTGGCACAGTGGCATTTACCTGGGCATAATGCCCAGCTGATGAATCGTCGACCTAAAAAACAATGAAATGAAAAACATGAAGTGTGTACATGCAGCCTACAGTTCACACAAGTTGATTGACTGATTAACACCAAACCACAGTAGCCAAATGTACAGTTTGTAGTCCTACATGCAGGTAAATGTATGGTATTATAGAACATGCAATTACTATGTGTGCATGACATAACTTTGCTGTAGCCAATATTTATCCAGGTGAATTGTACTCCACCCACTGTTAAATACTTATCAGTGTCCATGTTTGATCAGGAGCACTGTTTTATGACTACTGTTGAGAATACGTGATTCTTAACTGTTAGGAACAGGATGGCGCGACGCAGTCGCGATCTCCTCAACTGGCAACGCCACTGTTCTTGCTGAAGCCGGTGCCAAGCGTTTAGCCCTAACGCTAGGTTTATTGCGAACACGTTCATTTTGTATAGGTAATACGTAATAGCCTTTTGAAGTGCGCGATCTAAGTTTTGAAATTAGTTTCTGTCGCTTAAATACCATCAGATCATACATGCTTGATTAATTAATTAAACGGCATCAGCTGGAAGCTCTTTAATAATTGGATACCGCAGCTGATTTGATGGGACTGCATGATATGAAGCCAAATGACTCAAGTGTCATTTGTAATGTGCTCCGATTTTTACGAACATTGTCCATTGATGAATTGCTGGGACTGGCCATTGAGCGTGTGGAATATAGGCGTAGCCTACTTACAATTTAAATTATGCTTCGTGCGATCTTCATTCACACAGTTGATAAATAGCCGTTTGTTGTGGATGTGTTAATGGGACACTGTACGTCAAACACAAACACCTGTAATTGAGAGACAATATCCATATTTCACTTGTCATTTTCACATCTGTCAAATTGCATGGGAGAAAATCATCGCAAATAATTGTGATAACTTCAAAGTGCAATATAGCGTAAAATAAAACAATAGCTTATACCATTTTGCATGCAAAAACAAGCCCAGAGATAAAAATACGATAGGCTACAGAACAATCCGTTAGCCTTCATGGCCACTGACAGGTGATACTGCTTTCTTCTTTTTTTTATTATTTTTATTTTTATTTTTATTTTATTTTTTTAAAAATAATTATAGCACTCACACCATTCACTTACACATTCATACCTATGGGCAATTTAGAGTTTCTTCTTTTTTGACAAGCGATACAGCTGTGCAACACGTCATTAGTAATTGACGTCGCTTCAGCTGACGCTTGACTGAGCAAGGACGTTCCATTTGCCTAATTCATGTTGCCTCGGTTGCTGCGTCCTCGTATGTGATCCTTGGATCCTTTCCTTATGCCCTCCACTGGGTGGAGCTAATGAGCGAGGAAAGGATGCCAGGAGTAAAAATGAGGGATTGGAATGCAGCCATGCTGTCCTGACGTTCACTGGGTCCGGATTCTCCCGAGTTTGGTCGGTGTAGTCGACGCAGTCGCTGTAGCTCCGAGCTTCCTCTCCCTAATCTTCGTATTGCACTGAACACTTGCCTGAGTATAATTAAAAGCATTTAGCTTTCTAAGCGCCCAGCTACATCTGAGAAATGCTATAGCTCTTTGCTTGAAGTAAATAAAACGTGAACGAAAGAGTAGGACGAAAAGTTCTAGGAATGCTAGAACATTTTCAGTAGGATGCGTTTCCTAACTGCACCCAGTGGGCACTAAACGTCTATTAAATCATCTAAAGAGCCGCTAAATCAGATCTAATCGTCTAAGACGTCTTTTAGCTCTTTTTTTAGCCCAACTAAAAGGCGTCTACAACATAGACGCGCCATATAACACATTTTATTTCATCATTTTCATACGTGATTCATTTGTAAGTTCAAAGAGAAACGATGTGTTGATTAATGTGGATCAATTTCACTGGATTATAAATCAATGCTTTGACAAGCGAAATCCGGTCTACACATTTACACACAATTTAGACACGTATAATGAAAAACATAGAACATATATCACATATTTTATCCAACAATTTGTATACGTGATTTGTTTGTAAGCTCAAAGAGAAACGATGTGTTGATTCATGTGGATCCATTTCATTACAAGTCATTGCTTTGACAAGCGAAATCCGGGCTACAGACACAATTCAGACACGTAATGACATGCATATGCCACATTGTATTTAACAGTTAATAATCGCGATTCGTTTGTAAATCAAAAGAGAAACGATGAGTTGATTAATGTGGATCTATTTCAAGTCATTGCTTTGACAAGCGAAATCCGGTCTACACGTAGACACAATTTAGACACGTATAATTTTAAACTTCAAATGTAATAAAATGTCCAGTTTGTTGCCACGAGAATCCTGGACTTCAAGAAGGCCAACAAGAGATTCTACCTGGGATTCAGCTCCAGTGTCTACGCCAGAATGGTGCAGCCACATTGATGCATTGCGCATGCGCGTGCAATTGAAACAACTGCGTCGGCCTCCATCGGAAACGCCCCTCACTACAAGAAACGCCCCTTCAGCTAATTAGCTATGTGAACGTAGTTGAACGTCAAAAAAAAAAAACGAGGGAATTTAGCCTACGTTATCATAGCAACGTGTTAACGTGTGTTGACGTAAGTTAGTTTGCTGACTCTCTTTAGTTTATCTAGCAAGTGATCATCCATGTAACTAGCTAGGTATAGCACATTCAGTTTCAGAAGGGAACTAACTGAAGTAGTTACTTCAGCTGCTTATTGTCAGAGAGCAATGCAGGGCAACGTTAATGTTAAATTATGTCATGCTGTAGGCCTATCTGTATGGAATTGTGTATTTTTGTAAGCGGCACTAATGAGCGAAATCTGGCTCAGTCGAATGAGGTCATTAGACTACGTAAAGTATGCCGTTACCAGCCTATTCGTTCATTTTCAGCAATGCCACTTATACTTGCAATTATTATGAAATACAAAGTTTGTTCAGAAACACGTCTAATCCAGTGCTGAAACTAGCTACTAAAGTGATGTGTCAAACTAAAGAATGTTGTGCTATCAGTCAGACACCGTCTGCCAATCACAACTTGTTCTTCCCTGCGGAGAGGGGTACCCTAAATTACCCCAGACCTTATCAGAATGCCCATTTGTATTATTGATAGAAGCATGGCGCAAATAATCAGAAATAGCTTTACTTTTCATGATGTGATATAGGCCAACTACACTACAATAATGACATTCCTGGTTAGTTAAACTAAGAGTAAGATTTTCAATTAAAATTATTAATTTATAATCCACCTACATTTTAGATTAACGTTAGCTACACCCATTCTGCAAATTTCTCATTGTGTAAATAACGTTATTTAATGACGGTTTTAGGACGAAATAAGAAATATATATATATATATATTTGTTTCACGGAACATTTTAGTTGGGCTATTCGTTTTTCACGATTAGCCTTAAAACAGTACAGTGATATTTACTATTAACCCTGAGAATTAGGTTACCTATTGTCTCCCAGCTCCCAGTCTCAAGAGCGTGGAGGAGATATTACACGAGGAGTTGATTAAGTGTTCCCTTAATTTCTTTAAGCAGTGTATATATATACTATATGGCCAAAAGTTCAGGTGTTTCAGCCTTCCCCACTGCTAAGAGGTACATACAATCAAGCACATAGCCATGAAATCTCCATAGATAAACATTGGCATTAGAATGGGTCGTACTGAAGAGCTTAGTGACTTTAAACATGGCACTGTCATAGGATGCCACCTAGAAAAGGTTTTATCATTTCTAAACCGTTCATCCGATATGGATGGAAATACCCTCAAATTACAGCTGACAGTCTGCACTTCAACCTCATTGTCATTGTATCCTTTCAAACTCAAAGTGCTAGAGTACGGAACCGAAATAACGAGACAACTGATAATTTTGCAGTGGTCTCTTAATTTTTTCCAGAGCTATATATGTAACTCCAACCTGCCCATTAGTTAGGCCAACAAATTGACGTGAACAATCATGTCTGTCAATATGTGCATTTTTTTTATTTTTTTCAAGTTAGGTTTAAGAAAAGGCTATACAATGTATTATGCTGGAAGTCGTTTTCCTATTCCAATTGGCCAATACAGCCCATTAAAATGCTACTGTTGCACTAAAGAATCTCAGAGTGGACTTAGGAGTGACATTTAAAAAAGAGGGGTTGTTCGGTTTTATTCTGGAGGGTTTAATAATGAACAAAATGAAACGGCTGGCACAGCTGGTGGTAACAAGCTTGCTCGAATGATAACCTGTAAACCTGCCCAATGATTAAACAATAATGATTCAGAAATACAAAATAACAATTCAAAATTACAATTAGGTTACACATAGGTTAATTGAACAGTTCTAAATTGCATTAACGAATGAGTTTCATTCATAAAATATTCTCCTTTTGTCTTCAATACAACGAAATAACAATGTAATAAATTGCTTTCGATATGAATATCTTCAGACACAGCTCCATATTATTCCATTGAAAAAAGTGAACGCTGTGGGCCGCTTAAGCGGCCGAAAGCAATCGAGTAATTCTGAAAGTTTATCTATTCTGGCACTTCACCTCTCCACAAATATCAGCCGGCTGGGGCAGGCTATGAACGGTTCGCCGTAATCCATACTTTTAGCGAGCTATAACAGATCATTTCAATACAAACTACTGACTTCTTCAATAGACTCCCCGGCCATGTTAATTTTCACTAGCTTGTATTGTAAAAATATATAGCACTCTAACGTAATTCATTTGGCTCATGACAGAAATATGAGTGGTAACAATGGATAGAATGGATATGGATATAACGGACTGTTAAGATGGTTTACATACATTTAAATACTTTCATCATATACCCATTTATATTAGTGTGCATAATTTTGCTGCGGATTAACAGCAGCGAACCAACAGGATCCCCCAAGGCCACCGTAGTTGGTTGGGGGCGTTTCTTGGAGTGAGGGGCGTTTATTGGAGGGCGTTTCTTGGAGTCTGCAGGCTGCAGCTATACCCTACTCAAAAAATCCAAGGGCGTGTTCGGCTAGAGCCGATTTACGTCATATCTGCGTCGGCCTGCATCGGAAACTGTCCGAGATGGCCGAAAAATCGGTGCTGCGTGAACTAAGGCGGAAATTACAACAGAAGGTTAAGCAGGAGCCTTGCCAGGCGCCTTTGCAGCGGTGCAGCTGCTCTCGGGCGCCTTCAACAACATCACCGCGCCTTCAAACAAACCAACGACATAATTGCTTAGAGCGCGAGGAGAGAGTGGTGTTTCCTCATGACAAACGCGGATAATTTCACAATATCGCCACCTATCTCGGCGTATTGATTCTACTCTCAAAAAAAAAATCTAAATGAAATGTACCCCTAAGTGTTCAAACGCAGGTATAAGGGTTATTTATTAAATCCTACAGTGTAATTTTCCTATTTCCCTTATCTGTTCTCCTTTATAATTTCACAATTAATATTTATTCAGTTTTTTCTTAGTATTGCTATATTTCAAAATATTTTTTAAATATAATACAATCCTTTATTGTTCTTCAATTAATGTGATTTTGTTTCATAAAGTGAGCTTCTAGTATAAGCCCTGTAAGATCTCCAGCCTCTCTAGCATATTTCTGCAAATTACATTGTGTACTTGCACTTGTTATTTTCGTGCAAATAATAAATAAATGTGTTTTGAGAGTGTGGGATTGAGTAACATAAGGTCGCTACTCTGGTTATTATATACTGTACCGTACATGTGCTTTCTTGAAGTAATGTTAAGCCTATATGAATACGAAACGTATTGGTAATGCTACACAAACAAATGTGTAGCAAAAAGTTGCCCATTCTCATTCCTGACTGCTTCTGTAATCCATCTGCCTTGAGATAAATTAAGAAAAAAATTACCTCTAACAGTAGGCCTACATAAAATCTGTTGACTGAACCAAAAAAGTGTATGAAGAAATTATAAGAAAAAAAGGCCTGTCCAAATATAGGTAACTTAATGTTTTATTCAATACCTTATTCTATATAAAAGTAGATTCAACTTTGTTATAAGGAGTGGTTTGTTTTTGCAACATCTTAAGTGTAAAATCCTAATTGGACTGTTGTCCAAAAAAAGTGTCCTCTCCAGAACATTTGGTGTGAGCATATAGAACATTAAGGTAGGACCACCAAATGATAACTCATTCATTTATTTCAAAGTATTTGGATGTCTTTTGATGGGTAAAAAACTGTTACCTAATCAATATTTCTCTTCACCATCCTTGTTATCAGTAAGACACCTTATCAAGATCTGAAGGTATGACCTGCTGTCTGTCATTGTGTTGAGAAGTGGAGTTTTCCATATCTCCAAATGGGACAGTGTATAGCCAGGCCTCTGCATGTCACATTCCAGCAGAGGGGACCACATACAAACAACCCAATGCCATAATAACATGAAGGGTATTAACAATTAAACAATATTAAGCAACACAACCTGGGTACAATGCTGTACATCCATTGTGCAAATTGTTGTAAGATTAATGATTGAGATTACAGATCTAACACTGTTATTTTGGCTATGGGTGATGTGGGTGGTCTGGCCTCCAGAACAAAACAAATAAATTATACCAGCAATTAAGCAAAGAGAACATTTTCAGAATATTTATTTCACACAACATGGTGACATTCACAAAAGGTAAATAAACTGTAGGACTATTCCCCTCCACCACCATTCAAGCCACAATGACACCAGGTTCTTTCTGTCATTTTGTATGTTTGTCAAATCAGAAATATATGAATAATTATTGGTGACAGGTAAAAGGAAGACAACATGTTGATATTGGAGTACATCTTATGCAAATACAATTCTATTTATCCATACATTTCCATAACTGGCAAGGAAAATGTCATCTTTCTTGACATTGTTCCCTCAAAACACATAACGACTCCCAGTATCCCAATGTCCCTATATGTACTATATTAGTTATTCATTCATACAAACTAAATGTATCTTGTTAAAGACATTGAATGGCATTCAATTCAATACGTTCATTGTCAGGGTCCAATGGGACCACGTGCTGTCATGTAATTTGAATAAATCATGAACACTGACATTATGAGTAGCTGAATCATGTATGCTATGTAATGTTTTCAATCTCAACAGACTGGTCAAGTAAAGGATATATACAGTGAACAGTGAATATTTTCTTCCTATGTTTTGGCTCTGTATTCCAGCACTTTGGATGTGAAATTATACAATGACTGTGAGGCTAAAGTACAGACTGTAAGCTTTAATTTGAGGGCATTTTCATCCATATTGTAACTGAAGAAGGCTGGAGTACAGGTCTGGCATAGCATCACCAGTGCAGATACCCAGCATCTGATGATTTCTACAGCTCGCAGACTTCAGGCAGTCCTTGCATGCAAAGGACATGCAACCACCAAGTATTATTATTTCATAGCAACATAATTAATGATTAGGATTAATACACTTTCCCTTTATGTCACAAAGAATATCTTCAATGCATTAACTGTACAACTCATCTTTACAGTCCCATGAAAGAGACATTTCTCATTTATATTGGTACAGATATTCTGCAATAAAATATGCTTTAGAACCACCACTCAAAGGTCTATGAAAACATGCATGTAAGTTATGATACTTAACATAGCTACATAGATTATCACATTACAATGTATGACTACCGATGGCTACGATGTCTTCTGGGTTTAGAGGAACTAAAAGGACATGTCTACCATGTTTGCTAGTCTAAACAGAGATGACAGGTGTACTTTAGGCCATCTCATGAATTGACAAGAAATTTATATGATAAATAGAACATAAGCAGCCTAATGTTCACAGGTATGTTACCACAACAGATGACAGTTTAGCTAAATAATTTAGTTATTCGACAATGAAACGACACCCAGCGCTTTAATTCCAATGGAAATTATACGTATTAATTCAATAACTTTAATTGGAGTTTCACTGTGGCACAATTCAGGGTGACAGCCAAAGTCGCGTAGCAAAAGATAAATATTGACTACCCGAAAAATACAAGTCATGAAATAATGTAAGTCAGTATTAAAACAACCTTCATTCGTTCTCCTCCATTTCTTCAAGATTTTGAAGTAAAAAGGACATCTGTGTCGCCTCCAAGTCCTCCGCAACCACAAACAACACGACTAATTCCTCCACGTTGTTTTTCTGCCAGCCGGTTTCAGAAACGTCCGAAACTGTCCCAGTTGGATATGCTCAGGCCATTTTCATTTCCGCCTGAGGCAGGTAAGCCAACTGCTCACCGATGTCTACTCGAACACGCCCCATGTCTTTACTAGTCAGTCCGCCATTATACATCTTACGTACTGTTACGTCCTGACGTCATCCAACCTGAATTACATCCCCTTTCTTAAGATGCTTCTTTTTTTTTTTTTCAATAACACTGATTCAAAATCATGCTTCACTTTTTTTTTCTCGTTATGACACTTAACATAAAACAATGCCTTTAGGTAAAACCTTTTCTTTCTGTCTTTCTTTACAGTTCAACACCATTCAAATAAACTTGTATTGTATTCTACAGTGTATCTAACAATACCAACAACAAAATGCATTTTCTGTTACACACATGCATTAATAAATCAACATTCTTTTTTTTTTCTTTTCATTAACACTCAGTAACACAACCTGTGAGACATAGCATCAATCTGCTAGAGTTCAAATGTATGTCTAGTCTTTGTATCTAGCTGGAATCTTGACTTATCTCCCAGACCTTGTGTGATGTAATTGTAACTGTGCTCGTCCATCATGAGTGTCAGTGTCCTGAGTGACCTCTGTGTCGTTGCATTCTGTGTCACACTGAAGTGTGTGTATATGTGGAAATGTCCTGCATATCTGTTGATGGAAACTCCCTCTCGCCTGTCTTCAGTAGATGCTTTCTGTTCCTCCTGTAGACTCGTCCATCTGGTGTGCGAATTATGAAGAATCTTGGTAGCTGATGTCTTTTCACAACCACAGCTGGCTGCCATGTGTCTCCTCTCTGTATCCTGACATTTTCACCTGTTTATAGATCTGGCAACTGTTGTGTTTGTCTGTCAAAGTAGCTCTTTTGTTTCATTTGTCTGCACTTCAGATTGTCATGAACTTGAGCTCTATTTTCAGGAGTCAGTAGAGTTGTGGATGCTGGCAGTTTGGACTTTAGACGACGTCCCATTAACAGCTGTGCAGGAGAGAATCCTATACCCTCAAGCGGTGTGTTGCGGTATTCGAGCAGAGCAATGTAAGAGCAACATTGCCGCTCTGTGCCTTTTTAAGCATGTTCTTGACCATTTGTACAGTTCTCTCTGCCTGACCATTAGACTGAGCATGTCCTGGACTGGAAGTAACATGTTCAAATTCCCAGCTCTCAGAAAACACTCTGAATTCACCACTGGCATATTGTGGACCATTGTCAGAGACTACGGAAACTGGAATTCCGTGCCTAGCGAATGTCGACTTCATAGCAGTGATGACACCTCAACTGGTTGTATCACTCAGCTTGGTGATCTCTGGATATTTTGAATAGTAATCCACACAGAGCAAATACTCCATTGTAGTGAAAGAGATCTGTGCCAATCTTCTCCCATGGTCTTCCTGGTAGTGTGTGGGGAAGTAGAGGTTCTTTTGGATTGCTGTTTTTGTTTTCATTACATACAGCACATTGAGACACAATGTCCTCTATTTGCGTTGACATGCCTGGCCAATAGAGAATATCCCTTGCTCTCTCTTTACATTTCACTATGCCAAGATGTGACTCATGTATTTTGTTGAGCATTTCCTGTCTCATCTGGTTTGGCACAATGAGTTTTGCAGCTTTGAACATCAGTCCTGATGCATAGCTGATTTCCTCTTTGAATGTCCAGTATTTTTGCATTTCTTTTGGAACATCATTCCTTTCTTTTGGCCATCCTGTCATTGTAATGTCTCGTAGCATTTGCATTTCCGGATCATCTGCTGTTGCTTTTCTGAACATGATTAATTTCTTCTCTGAGATGGGTAGTTGAGGTGTAACCCAGTTGATTTCCAACTCCTCTCCTAGCAAGTTTTCTTGGACATGGGACTTTTTTTTTGTTGAGTTGTACAGTTAATGCATTGAAGATATTCCTTGTGACATAAAGGGAAAGTGTATTAATCCTAATCATTAATTATGTTGCTATGAAATAATAATAATAATAATAATAATAATGCATGCAAGGACTGTTTGAAGTCTGCGAGCTGTAGAAATCATCAGATGCTGAGTATCTTCACTGGTGATGCTATGCCAGGCCTGTACTCCAGCCTTCTTCAGTTGGATGGAAATGCCCTCAAATTAAAGTTTACAGTCTGTACTTTAGCCTCACAGTCATTGTATCATTTCACATCCAAAGTACTGGAGCACAGAGCCAAAACATAGGAAGAAAATATTCACTGTTCACTGTATATATCCTTTACTTGACCAGTCTGTTGAGATTTTTTTTTCACACTAAAACATTACATACATGATTCAGCTACTCATAATGTCAGTGTTCATGATTTATTCAAATTACATGACAGCAGGTGGTCCCTTTGGACCCTGACAATGAACGTATTGAATTGAATGCCATTCAATGTCTTTAACAAGATAAATTGAGTTTGTATAAATTAATAACTAATATAGTACATATAGGGACATTAGGATACTGGGAGTCGTTATGTGTTTTGAGGGAACAATGTCAAGACAGATAACATTTTCCTTGCCAGTTATGGTAATGTATGGATAAATATAATTGTATTTGCATAAGATGTATTCCAATATCTCCATGTCATGTTGTTCCTTTTACCTGTCACTAATCATTGTTCATATATTTCTGATTTGACAATAAACATACAAAATGACAGAAAGAACCCGGCGTCATTGTGGCTTGAATGGTGGTGGAGGGGAATAGTCTTAAATTTTATTTACTTTTTGTGAATGTCACCATATTGTGTGAAAAAAATATTCTGAAAATGTTCTCTTTGCTTAATTGCTGGTACAATTTATCTGTTTTGCTCTGGACCAGACCACCCACATCTAATAACCCATAGCCATAGTAACAGTGTTAGATCTTTAATCTCAATCACTAATCTTACAACAATTTGCACGATGGATGTACAGCATTATACCCATGTTGTGTTGCTAAATGTTGTTTGATTGTTAATACCCTTCATGTTATTATGGCATTGGGTTGTTTGTATGTGGTCATACTAGAATGTGACATGCAGAGGCCTTGGCTATACACTGTCCCCTCTGGAGATAGGGAAAACTCCACTTCTCAACACAATGATGGACAGCAGGTCATACCGTCAGATCTTGATAAGGTGTCTTATCTTACTGATAACAAGGATGGTGAAGAGAAATACTGATTAGGTAACAGTTTTTTCCCATCAAAATACATCCAAATACTTTCAAATAAATTAATGAGTTATCATTTGGTGGTCCTACTTTAATGTTCTATATGCTCATACCAAATGTTCTGGAGAACAACAGTCCAATTAGGATTTGACACTTAAGCTGTTGCAAAAACAAACCACTCCTTATAACAAAGTTGAATCTACTTTGGTATAATTACAAAAACAGTTGAATAAGGTATTGAATAAAACATTAAGTTACCTATATTTGGACAGGCCTTTTTTTGTTATAATTTCTTCATACACTTTTTTGGTACACTTTTGAGTAGCGACCTTATGTTACTCAATCCAACACTCTCAAAACACATTTATTTAGCAGCTGCACTGCCGAGAGCAGCTGCACCGCTGCTAGGCGCCTGCTTAACCTTCTGTTGTCATTTCCGCCTTAGTTCACGCAGCACCGATTTTTCGGCCATCTCGGATAGTTTCCGATGCAGGCCGACGCAGATATGACGTAAATCGGCTCTAGCCGAACACGCCCAGTTGGCTTACCTGCCTCAGGCGGAAGTTAAAATCACCTGAGCAGATCCAACTGGGACAGTTTCGGACGTTTCTGAAACCGGCTGGGAGAAAAACAACGTGGAGGAATTAGCCGTGTTGTTTGTAGTTGTGGAGGACTTGGAGGAGAAAAGCTGAATCTACTTTTTTATAGAATATGGTATAATTACAAATATAGTTGAATAAGGTATTGAATAAAACATTAAGTTACCTATATTTATCTCAAGGCAGATGGATTACAGAAGCTGTCAAGAATGAGAATTGGCAACTTTTTGCTACACATTTGTTTGTGTAGCATTACCAATATTGTACTTTTCGTATTCATATAGGTTTAACGTTACTTCTAGAAAGTACATGTACGGTACAGTATATAATAACCAGAGTAGCGACTTTATGTTACTCAATCCCACACTCTCAAAACACATTTATTTATTATTTGCGAAAATTAACAAATGCAAGTACACAACGTAATATGCTAGAGAGGCTGAAAACCCTACAGGGCTTATACTAGAAGCTCACTTTACGAAACAAAATCACATTAATTGAAGAACAATAAAGGATTGTATTATATTAAAAAATATTTTTAAATATGGCAATACTAAAAAAACTGAATAAATATTAATTGTGAAATTAGAAAGAAGAACAGATAAGGGAAAGAGGAAAATACTGCTATTACATTGTAGGATTTAATAAATAACCCTTATACCTGTGTTTGAACACTTAGGGAGGGGTATATTTCATTTTGATTTTTTTTTTAAAGAGTAGAATCAATACGCCGAGATAGGTGGCGATATTGTGAAATTATCCGCGTTTGTCGTGAGGCAACACCTCATCTCCTCGCTCTCTAATCAATGATGTCATTGGTTTGTTTGACGGCGCGGCGATGTTGATGAAGGCGCCTGAGAGCAGCTGCACCGCTGCTAAGGCGCCTGGGAAGGCGCCTGCTTAACCTTCTGTTGTCATTTCCGCCTTAGTTCATGCGGCACCGATTTTTCGCCCATCTCGGACAGTTTTGATGCAGGCCGACGCAGTCTGTTGCCAGATATGGAGTAGATGTGGATGGATCACTGCTAGGGTTATTTCCCCTGACTCATTTTTCTATAGAACTCTATGGGAGAAAAAGTCAGGAGAAACAACCCTTAAAGGGATCCATCCACATCTACTGCATATCTGGCCGCAGAGTGATGGTTTGGGGCTCGTTTGATACCTTAGACCCTTGATGACGTACAGCCATTTCGCCAGTCATGTGTTCCATACTGTCCCAGTGTAATTTACAGCTGAATCTAGTCTCACTCCCCAATTCTCATAGAGATCAGTTCAAATGCAGAGAGGTTATAGTATCGCTTGTAACAGTACCTGAAAATAAGATATCATGCAAAGGATATGCGAACAAATATTGAGCTTTAGACTGTAGAAAAATGGTTCAGAGCTGCAAACAGCATTTCTCAATGTGAGCAAATACATTACTGGAGAAGTCAATTCCTCACATTTTGAGAGAAACGACAGATAGAGAAAGCTAGCTAGCTAGCACAATCTGTCAACTTGCTTTGGTCCACCCACTAATTTCACCTCGTTCCAAGTTACAAGTCAACCAGGTTCCAACCTTCCATGTAGGCTATTCAGAGTTACTGACAGCATTTCCTATGAGCAAGTGGAGAAGTCAATTTCTCAAATATATCGAAAGAAACGGCGGGCGTATAGATTTATTGCTGTGAGCAATATAGCGATCTTGTATCCGAGAAAGCTAGCTACATGACCATGTTCAATGTAGCCTACAATGTTCGCTGGCATCCGATGCAAATCTAAATCTAAAACAGATAGCTAGCTAGCTTTCTCTATCCGTCCTTTCTCTCAATATGTGAAGAATTGACTTCTCAATTAATGTATTTGCTCACATTGAGAAACGCTGTCTGTAGTTCTGAACCACTTTTATACAGTCTATGCTCTGAACACATAACTTGGAAAGGTGGCAAACTTAGTGGGTGGAGCAAAGAAAGTTGATTGAACGATTGTGCTAGTTGGGAAATCAGTAAATATACAGTCAAGCCGGAAAGTCTGCCCACCCCTTTCACCTTCTCCTTGTTTTATTACATTACAGACATATTCTACAATAGATTGAGTTCGTTTTTTGTCTCAATTTTACACAAAATAGCCCATAATGACAAAGTGAAAACATGTTTTTAGAAATTTTTGCAAATGTATTAAAAATCGAAAACTGAAATTTCTCATTTACATAAGTATTCATACCCTTTGCTTTAACATACTCCATATCTGGCAACAGAGTGATGGTTTGGGGCTCATTCGATAGCTCAGACCCTTGATGACTTACAGCCATTTAGCCAGCCATGTGTTCCATACTGTACCAGTGTAATTTACAGCTGAATCTAGTCTCACCCCCCAATTCCCATAGAGATCCATTAAAATGCAGAGAGCTTATATTATCGCTTGTAACAGTACCTGGAAATAAGATATCGAGTCTTTTGATGTTGATGGCTCACAGACTTCAGGAAGTAACAGCATGCAAAGAATATGCGACCAAATATTAAATATGATACTTTAAAAATATGTTAAAGCAAAGGGTATGAATACTTATGTAAATTAAAAATTTCAGTTTTTGATTTTTAATACATTTGCAAAAATTTCTAAAAACATGTTTTCACTTTGTCATTATGGGCTATTTTGTGTAGAATTTTGAGACAAAAAATGAAAAGTCATTCTATTGTAGAATATGTCTGTAATGTAATAAAACGTGGAGAAGGTGAAAGGGGTGTTCAGACTTTCCAGCTTGACTGTATATGGAAATAAATAAGTAAATAGATAAATAAATTGAAAAATATATATGGAAATATATAAATATATTAGATAAAATGTTTGAAAATATATTTTTTAATAAATGTAATAACTTAAATTAATTACACATACATTTACAAGTATATATTCATTCCCAGATATTATTTATTTATTTAGTGATTTATCATTGTGGCACTCTGGGTGTTCCATAGAATACTATCTTCCTTCTGAAAAGGATAGTCCAGAGCATCCTTTGCGAAAGGACGTATAAAAGGATTGTGAAGCTCCTTTCCTTCTCAATATAAGAAATTCGAACGGTTCTTAACATGGCTGCCCGGGAAATATTCCCGGTTCATGCGATCTAAAGGATCCTTCCTTACCTGACTTTAAATATTGTACTGCAGCCCCAGTCTTGATGTGTGTTGTTGCGGGCTGCAGCAAGATAAATACAGAACACTGTGGACGTTTAACGGTTTATACCATAAACGCTGATCTCAATCACGTGTTCAAAACGCCACCCCTTTTTTCTGCGGAGAATGGTATGACTCAAGCTTCTCTTGGTGCTGCCGACTCACCTGGATGTTGCTAGAATCTCCCTTTTAGAGCAAGGGAAGAGAGCGGGGGTGTCATCTATTGTGGTCCAGGATTAACCTTGTGCTGTCGTATAAAGCGTCAATTTCATCTCAGCACCTGTCATACGATTTCCCCCCATCTCCATCAAAGAACAGCAAGGCACACTTGCTGTATGTGCGCGTTTTTAAAAGGACTAAAAATAATAAAGGACAAGAAAAAACGAAGCAGAGAAGCATCTATTTAATCGAGAAGAGAATTTGCTTTCGGACGTCGTGAGGAACTGAAGACACAGTCATGACACAAGGGAAGGTTAGATTTTTTATCTTTCCTCTGCATAGCGTTTCCAAGTGATACGATAACAAACATACCTCTAAAGTTACAACCAGACAGGCCACTAATATGCGGGTTACGATAATCACCGTGATTATGGATTATTTTAGAGGACGGATAGGCTTTAAAAAAAAACCTCACTCTAACTCCGATAATCTAATGTACTGTGTTATTTAACAGTTTGGGCCTTCTTGTTCCATTTTTGTGCAAAGAGGAATATAAGTGGATGTGGGGTTCCGCTGAACACGGGGCAGTTTTAAATTACGCCACAGCTCTTATGACCCATTAGCCTACTATTTGATTCGTTTAAAATGACACGGTTTTAATTTTCTGTGGTTAATCATCAAGTTAACATAGGCTAAATGTCCTGGTGTATTTCGTTGGTCATATTGAATTGCGAATGTAGGTTTTTGTGTAGGTCTGCAGGCACGTTTCGTGTGTGTTAGAATGTGTTTTATACTGTATATTAGTATTTCAATAGCCTACTAGTGTTAATATTTCAGGTGAATAGGGAGTGATGTTGCGGTCATTGTTGCGGGGACATTGTCTTGTTCTACCATCCATAGGCGTTTGTCAAAAATAGGCTAGTCACTCATTTGAATAAGACAGCGCCAGAAAGTTGCGCTGAGTGGGCTTATCTGTTGATGAATTCTGCCAATTCTTTCTGACTGCGATAAAATACAAACCCCAATTCCAAAAAAGTTGGGGCAGTATGTAAAATGCAAATAAAAGCAGAAAGCAGTAATTTGTCATTTCTCTTTTACATATATTTAATTGAAAACAATACAAAGAGAAGATATTTAATGTTTTAACTTGATAGATTTTTGTAAATGTACATAATTCCTAATTTGATGCCTGCCACTCAAAAAAGTAGGGACAGGGGGAAAAAAGACTGGGAAGGTTGTGGGATGTTCAAAAAACACCTATTTGGAACATTACACAGGTAAACAGGTGAATAGGTAACAGGTGATGCTGTCATGACTGGGTATAAAAGGAGCATCCGTGAAGGCTCAGGCGTTTACAAGCAGGGATGGGTCGAATTCCGCCACTTTGCGAAAATCTGCGTAACTGCACGAATAGTCCAACAGTTTAATAACAAATCAAATCAAATCAATATTTATTTATATAGTGCATTTCACAACTAGTTGTCACAATGCGCTTCACAGAAAAACCCAGCCTAAACTAAACCCCCACAAGAGTAAGCCAGAGGCAACAGTGGCAATGAAAAACTCCCTGGTGTAACTAAACTCCTCAAAAAAAGTTTGGAAACGTTATTTCGGTCGATTATTCCTCCCCTTTAATAATACCAATTGGTATTGTATTTTATATCGTTGGAAAGCCTGATTAGTCACCTTTACAACGAGGTACAACTTGTAAGGATCATGCATTCGTGGAATGAGCAACACAGCTAACCGTGTGGGTAGCGGCCCAAAAAAATTTGCCAAAATCCCCTGCAATATTCTTCTGTTGGTATTCACTCTCGTTTTGAGCTTCAAGTGCTGGCAGGTGTATGCCAGTGGGATTGAATGGGATGCCATCCCACAGCAGTGTGTGACCAGGCTGGTGACCAGCATGAGGAGGAGGTGCCAAGCTGTTGTGGCTGCGTATGGATCTTCCACACGCTACTGAGGTCCCTGACAGTGTAAAATGAATAAAGTGTAAAAATGGCCAATATGTGTTGTTTTTTCCTTATTACTGTGGGAGAGTGCAATCATCCAGTCCACCAAGCAACTCAAAACGAGAGTGAATACCAACAGAAGAATATTGCAGGGGATTTTGGCACATTTTTTTGGGCCGCTACCCACACGGTTAGCTGTGTTGCTCATTCCACGAATGCACGATCCTTACAAGTTGTACCTCGTTGTAAAGGTGACTAATCAGGCTTTCCAACGATATAAAATACAATACCAATTGGTATTATTAAAGGGGAGGAATAATCGACCGAAATAACGTTTCCGAACTTTTTTTGAGGAGTTTAGGAAGAAACCTTGGGAGAAACCAGACTCAAGGGGGGAACCCATCTTCCTCTGGTCGGCTCAGGATTTAAACAATCCAAGACACTGAACCCCAAATTGCTCCCAATGAGCAGGCTAGCACCTTGCATGGCAGCTGCTGCCATTGGTGTGTGAATATGTGTGTGTGAACGGTGAGTGAGAGGCCATTGTAAAGTGCTTTGGATAAAGGCGCTATATAAGTGCAGTCCATTTATCCACCTCTCAAGAGCCAGCCCAGGAAGATGGGGTCACAGCTGTTGACAGGTGACAATAAGGAAAAGATGTCACTCCACATTACTCTACGACTAAAGGCTTCTCTGGTCCTGTCTCCGGACTACAACTCGTTATAAGCCTGATCATAAAGGTGCATTTTTAATCTAGACTTAAATATTGAGACTGTGTCTGATTCCCTTATAAATTTTGGCAGGGTGTTCCACAGTGGCGCTCTGTATGAGAAAGCTCTACCACCCGTCAAGTTTTTAGATATTCTAGGGACTACTAAGAAGCCTGCGTCTTGGGAACGAAGGGATCTTTTCGGCTTATATGGTAAAAGCAGATTACATATATACACTGGTGCAAGTCCAATTAAAGCTTTAAAGGTCAGAAGCAAAACCTTAAAGTCTATCCTATACTTAATTGGTAGCCAATGAAGTGATGCTAGTACTGGGGTAATATGCTCATATTTCTTTGTTCTAGTTAAAATGCGAGCGGCTGCATTCTGCACAAACTGGAGATTATTTAGCAAAAATTTAGGGCAGCCAGATAGCAGAGCATTACAGTAATCTAGCCTAGATGTAACAAAAGCATGGATCAATTTCTCTGCGTCCCCTTCTGATAGGAAATGCCTAATTTTAGCTATGTTCCTTAACTGAAAGAAAGCTACTCTAGATATGTTTTTTATGTGCGTGCTAAAGGTTAAATCTGGGTCTATAGTAACACCTAGGTCTTTCACAGCTGAATTTGGAACAACTAAGCAACCATCAATACTTAAAGTATATGTACACAGTTTCTCCCTTTGTTTTTTAGGACCTAAAACCAGCATTTCGGTTTTCTCTGAGTTTAAGAGCAGGAAATTGGAGAGCATCCAAGCTTTAATATCTGCAATGCAAGCCTCTAATCGAGAAAGTGGTAGTGCCTCGCCGGGTTTCATGGAAATGTATATCTGAGTATTGTCTGCGTAGCAGTGAAAATCTACCCCTTGTGCCTGAATAATATCACCAAGGGGTAGCATATATAATGAAAAGAGTACTGGACCTATTACTGATCTTTGTGGAATACCACATTTCATTACTGAGTAACTGGATACTTCTTCATTTAATTTAACAAACTGTTTCCTATTATATAAGTATGATCTGAACCATGCAAGTGCTTGACCATTGAGTCCAACACAGCCCTGGAGTCTGTTCAGTAGAATCTCATGATCTATTGTATCAAAAACTGCACTTAGGTCAAGAAGTACAAGAACAGACACAGAGTTTTGGTTGGCTGATAACAGTAAATCGTTAATAACTTTAACAAGTGCCGTTTCAGTGCTATGGTAGGGTCTAAATCCTGACTGGAATAATTGATGGATATGGTTTGAGCTAAGGTATGCACCAAGTTGCTTCGCAACAGCTTTCTCTAATATTTTTGATAGGAATGGAATATATGAAATGGGTCTATAGTTTTCCAGTTTGTCAGGTTCGAGGTTTGGGTTTTTCAGTAATGGCTTAATAACCACCATTTTTAGTGACTCTGGTACATATCCTGTTACTAATGATGTGTTAATTTTTAACATATGCTGGCCTAGTACGGGAAAAAGTTATTTAGCCAATCTTGTAGGGATTGGGTCGAGTAGACAGGTAGTCGGTTTTGAGGACATAACCAGTTTATACAGCTGCTCCATGTCGATTGGCGTAAAACAGTTCAGTGCCACTGTTGATACATCTTCCTGTGTTGACCAAGATCTGGGCTGTTCATTGATTTTGGGAGGAGTGATGCCTAGAGGAGTAGGCAATTTGGAAATCTGGTCTCTAATAGTTTCAATCTTCTGATTGAAAAAATGTATGTAATCATTACTGCTGTGAACGCAGGGGTAAGATGAACATTCTGATGATGGTATTTTAGTCAATTTGTCCAGTGCTAAACAAAAATTTTGGGTTGCATTTGTTTTGTTCAATTAATTTAGAGAAAAAGGCAGATCTAGCAGATGCAAGAGCTTGCTTGTACTGGAGGAGGCTATCTTTCTATGCAAGACGAAATACTTCTAGTTTAGCTGACCGCCATTTTCTCTCCAGTTTTCTTGTGGACTGCTTCAGTGCACGGGTAGTGTCATTGTACCAGGGAGTACGGCAATACTTTCTTTTTAGAGGGGCAACCACATCAAGGGTGCTTCTGAGAGTTAAACTTAACTAGCTAGTCAATTCATCCAGCGATAATTCAGTGGTATTTTCTTCACTTGAAAAGAATGATTCCGGAAGCATATTTGTAAACTTTGGAATGACGTCAGAGTTTAACGACAGGCTGTAATAATGTCTTGTCTCTGATATAAAAGTGGTGGTTGCCTTGATTTCAAAAGTAATAAGGAAATTATCAGATAATACAGGGTTATGGGGTGCAATACTAAGATTCATAACATTGATACCATAGGATAACACTAAGTCTAGGGTATGGCTATAGTAATGAGTGGGCCCATAGACATTTTGTTTAAAACCAACAGAGTCCATAATAGAGGCAAAGGCTGGTCCTAGGGGAACACCCTGTTTATCCACATGTATGTTAAAATCACCAACAATTACAATCTTGTCTGCCGAAAATAGCAAAGCAGGACAAAAACTCAGCGAATTCTATTAGAAAATCCGAATAGGGCCCAAGAGAAATGACTGCATGTTAGCCCTTATTTTAGCTAGGTCATGCTGTACAAAATTCATAGAGAGAACTTCAAAAGATGAGAACGTATTTCCACACTTAGGGGTTAAGCTTAAGGTGAACCTGAGTACTTAAAAAACCTATAGGAGACGCTTCATTAAGTGCGACATATTCACCAGGTCTTAGCCAAGTTTCAGTCAGACACAGTACCTTGAGATTATGATCTGTGATCAATTTGTTTACAAGAATTGCTTTAGGAGCAAGAGATCTAACATTCAGTAGTCCAATTTTTAGAAGTGATTCACAACAGCTGCTAGCAGCAAAATTGTTTAATTTTAGAGTAACAAGATTATCCGTGTTAATACCACGGTCTGCTTTACGTTTAGCATAGATGCGTGGGGCAGACACAGTCTCAATATAATAAATACTAGTTTCTAGCTCAGATATGTTAGATAATGGGGCGCTGGGATGAGTACTAATGCTAATTACTAGCTCTGAAACGCACCTTGCAGACAACGGCGTTGAGCCTGAGTCACGGGCATTGGGAAAAGCGTTGGGAAACGCACAGGCTCCGATGTAGGATCAGAGGCCTGCTGCCTGGCCGGCGCCCTGATACGGTGTTAGGATCTGGCCTTACTAAGACTAGCGTCTAAGTTTTTTGCTAGGACAAGAGCACCTCTCCAGCTCGGGTGGAGTCCGTCTCTCTTCAGTAGGCCAGGCATTCTCCAGAAATCAGGCCAATTATTGACGAACCCTATGCTACTAGTTGAGCACCACTCAGACAGGCAGCGATTTAATGACGTAAGTCTACTGTAGACCTCGTCACTCCTACGAACTGTGAGCGGGCCAGAGCCAGCACTCTCAAACTAGCCTCAACATCGGTAGCTCTGGCACCAGGCATACACTGCACTATGGTCACTGGTGTCGCTAAACTCGCGTTTCTCAGAATACTATCCCCTATGATCAGGGCTTTCTCAGTAGGTGTGTTACTGAGTGGAGAATATCGGTTTGAAACATGAATAGGGTGGTGCTCGGCGGCTCTAAGCCGACAGCTATGTTTCTTTCGTCCCGCAGTGAGGACTGACGGGGGAGAGATGCTAGTATCTAAACTGGCATACGGCTCAGGTAAAAGGGAGTGTAGCAAACTCACACTATCCTGGATCTGATATAAATTCCAGATGCGGGCCTCGAGCTCAGCTATTTTCTGTGCCAATTTTGAATTAAGCTCACACTTTGCACATATACCATTACTGGTAAAATTGGCAGAACTAAGGCTAAACATGAAACACACAGCGCAGGAAACACTTGGTGTCGAAGCCATAATGTGCGCTTACCGTATTTATCCTTGGTTGTTGTTAGATTTTCTGGGTCTGGATGTGATCAACTTCGGAGCGGTAGTCACAAAAAAGTGGAAAAACGTTTTTTAAAAAGTCGGTGAAAAATCTAAAATAGTTGAGTTGAACAAGCAAAGCTTCAGTTCAATTTCAAACAGGAAACGGAAATTCTCAACGCACGATTGCAAGCAATTTAGGGATTTCATCATCTACAGTCCATAATATTGTTAAAAGATTGAGAATCTGGAGAAATCTCATGCGTAAAGGGCAAGGCCGAAAACCAATATTGAATGCCCTGACCTTTGATTCCTCAGACGACACTGCATTAAAACTGACATGCTTCTGTAATGAATATAAACAGGGTTCGAATTGTACATTTTTAACAAGGGGGCCGCTGTTGACAGGGGTCTGGGAGCATGCTCCCCCTTCAGAGAATTTGTCCAATAGCACTCTGAAATGGTTAATTCTGATGACTTCTGAGAGTAGAAAATTACTTTTTTTCAACAATTAACATGGCTGTCATGGATTCATCTTGCCAGCCTTAAACTAAAATGTGTAAGCGATTGCTATACACTACACAATTGCCACAGGCAGGCACACACAATCCAATCTTACCATTCCTTTTCATTTATTATAAAGCGATTTAATCCATAACACTCATTCTTTACGAACAAAAGCCACATTTCTTCATGAAAAAAAAGGCTAAAACACATTATAGTTTTACACATATGCATAATATTACTGATGATTTTGTTTCCCATATCATTCAGTTTGTTTGTTAATAGGAAACGCAACCATGAATGCTTAATGTTAAAATATAGCCTATTAATTTCACCATATGTAGCCTATGCAATATGTCACGTTTAGACTATATGTTCATACAACTGAATGCCGGTTCATACAATTGGTGTCTATTAATTAAGGAGTAGATCAGTTCTATTGAATGTCTGAGAGAACATCAAAAGTACACGAGCATTTCGGGCGTCTAAAGGATGTCCCCAAAAAAGTTTAATGTAAGAAATGCAAGCAACAATTTACTTATCATTCAGCGCATCTTCTCAAAGACCGGCTTCATTGTCAGCAAAATGCAGAGCTCACTTCTCTCAAGCAACGTCAACAAACTCGTGTTCCTCACGCATAATAAGGAGGATAATAATAATAATTGATGGAAAAACAGCACTGAGTAGGCCTAATGTGACGATGTTCGCTTGTGACAAGTAGGCTAAAACAGACTTTTACGTTGCTAATATAGATTATAATTCATCTTTTGTTTGGTTTGTTGTTGATATTTCTTTTTTAGGTGTTTAAGTTTGCTGTGTTTTTAATTTATTCATTTGTTTATATAATTTATAAACTTATTTGCATTTAAAAAATTTTAACATTTTTATTTCCATCTAGTTTTGATAAACTGTTAAATTAGCTACATTGTTTTTGCTCTTTCATAACACCGGACAAAAGGCTGCTTTTTAAATTTAGTTTTTCACTATTTTTAAGTTGTGTGTTGTTATAAAGAGTGGAAATAAAAATAACAATGTTAAATGTCTCATTGCTTGTTGTTCCGACACATTCATTTACCGCTTTGTCTATGCCGTTAATAGCCTAGGCTACGGCGCAGGCCAAAAGCAACCCGATGCCGTTAATAGGCAGTGCAGGCTAGCAAATCTCAGCCTGTGCTTGTAGCTATAATTTATATTTTAAATGCTCATAATGCCGGTTTTGTATTTCTCTGTAAGATAGTAAACTTAATTAATATTAATTAATATTATAAATGTGCGACGGTTAGTCGACTATGGGGTTGAACTGACGACTGACTACAGGTCGATTAAGCAAATCTTTGGTCGGGGGAAGCCCTAGAAAATGAAGACGCTAGAAACGTGAAGAATTCTTTGCTTTTGTAAACAATCCAAAAACCCATGCAGTAGTATCAACTTGTAACAACTTGATCCTACACTTGAGCCATCAAATAAATTTTATAAAAGCTGCCACGTTCGTTTTAGGCCTACTGGTTTATTTAAAGTGTTTGGAATCAGTCCAATATTGCAGTAGAAATATATGGCACCGCATATGTCAGATTTAGAGATCACATTCAATTTCACAGTCAGGATACAGCTTTGCTAACTTGATGCTGGAAATAATGTTTTAAACTATTGTAACCGTATTCACATCAATGTAGCTAACAAATAGATAATTACGGCAAACGATGTTGTCTCCTGAAAATGCATTCTGGACCGATGGCTTAGCTCAAAAGCAGTAGTGATTTTTTAATGTTAATTATGAGAGTAAAAACGAGCCCCCTTAGATTTGGCCAGATTTCAGATTAAGCTTTCTCAGAATCTATCTAGCCTACATATAAATAGCCTAAAGGCCCGGTCACACTTGCAGAAAATTGTGCAAATATTTGCTTACGCTGTTTTCACACAGCGATCGACTGGTCGCTGAGTCGGTCAATTCTACTCGGCTGGGGGCGGGGCAAGAGCTTCCCGTTGTGTCATCCAAGTCAGTTCGTGCTGCTACAATTTTTTGTAGCAGTAGCCTACGTATAAGTAAGTAAGTAAGTAAAACTTTATTTATAGAGCGCTCTTCACAGCACGAGTGCACAGAGTGCTGTACAGTGAGGTTAAAATACAACATATATATCAAATAACAACCCCAGAAACCACACAGAATAAATCATAACAACACGGGGGGGGTCAATAGGAGCCCAGATCACCAAACGCCTGCCTGAACAGGTGAGTCTTCAGGAGTTTTTTAAAAGAGTTCTCAGAGGCTGAGGCTCTCAGGTCCTGGGGTAGGGCGTTCCAGAGCCTGGGGGCCGTTGCCCCAAAGGCTCGATCGCCCTTAGTCTTAAGCCTGGTCCGAGGCACTGCCAGGAGCCCCTGGTCAGAGGACCTCAGGGACCGGCTGGAGGAGTAGGGGTGGATAAGGTCACAGATATAGGGGGGGGCTAGTCCATGGAGGGCTCTGAACGTGAAGACCAGGACCTTGAAGTTGATCCTGAAGTGTACAGGGAGCCAGTGCAGGGAGGCCAGGATGGGAGTGATGTGGGCAGATTTCTTAGCCCTGGTGAGCAGCCTGGCCGCTGCATTATGGACCAGCTGCAGCTGGTCCACAGAAGTTTTGTTGAGGCAGGTGAACAGAGAATTACAATAGTCCAACCGGGATGAAATAAAAGCATGGACCGACATTTCCAGCTCACCATGTGAAACAATTGTCCTGAGCTTAGCTATGTTTCTCAGGTGAAAGAAACAGGTGCGCGTTAAAACCTTGACATGTTTGTCTAAGTGCATTGAACGATCAAAGGTAACCCCTAGGTTCCTTAGGTTGGGGCGTACATTACCACTGAGGGACCCCATATGTGCTGCCACCCTAGTGGCTACAATGTCTGATGCCACTATCAGGACCTCGGTCTTAGCCGGGTTTAACTGAAGGAAATTACTTGCTGTCCACTCCTTAATAGCAGCTAAACAGTTATGCAATATGCTCAGCTGTTCGATCTTGTCAGGTTTAAATGAGAAAAATAATTGAATATCATCAGCATAACAGTGGTAAGAGATACCCTTGAACTTGTTAATTACCATGGCGAGGGGGAGCATATAGAGGGCAAATAAAACTGGGGCTAGGACGGAACCCTGGGGCACACCACAGGAAAGGGGGGCAGAGTCGGACTTAAAGGGGCCCACAGCGACAGAAAAGTTTATTCCCTTAAGATAAGAGGTGAACCAATCTAGGGCTGTCCCAGTGAGGCCCACCCACTCCCTAAGCCTGTCTAACAAGATGTTATGGTCTACTGTGTCGAATGCTGCGCTGAGGTCCAGCAGTACTAGGACACCACAGTTACCAGTGTCAGTGGCCATCATGATGTCATTGGACACTCGTAGGAGGGCAGTTTCAGTAGAGTGTTTTTTCCTAAAGCCTGATTGGAATCGATCCAGGATGTTGTGGTCATTTAAAACAGTGTTTAGCTGGTTAGCTACCACTTTTTCTAAAACCTTGGAGATAAAAGAGAGCTTGGAGATGGGCCGGTAATTTTGGGGTAGGGAGGGGTCCAGATTGGGCTTCTTAAGGAGAGGTTGGACGACCGCCTGCTTAAAATAGGCTGGGACTGAGCCTGACTCTAAGGAGCTGTTTATTATAGTCACCAGACTAGGGCCAACTGTGCTAATAACCTCCTTTAGCAGGGTTGTGGGTAAAATATCTAGGGGTCTAGAGGAAGCTTTCATGGAGGTGATGATGTCTGTTAGCTCAGTCAGGGAAATACAAGCAAACTGGCTCAGAGTAGGCTGCCTGGCTGGGCAAATGGGGAGGGGAGAGGGGGTGATGCTCGCCCTTACTTCTGCTACTTTGTTTATAAAAAACATGAGAAATTTGTTACAGTCGTCGTTAGAGGATACAAGAGCAGAGGGGAGAGGAGGACTGACAATCATATTAATTGTGTTAAAAAGCACTCTAGGGTTTCGTTTACTTGCAGAGATTATGCCCGCAAAATACGCAGCCCTAGCGGCCGTGACCACTGCATTAAAATCTGCTAAAAGGTCTTTAAGAAACAGCCGGTGGACTTCGAGGTGGGTGGATTTCCAGCGCCGTTCCGCTTTCCGGCACTCCCGCCGGCGTGCGCGGACTTCGTCATTTATCCACGGGGTGGGGTTCGCCGGGCGGATAGAACGAGTGATCCGCGGAGCGACGTCATCTAGAATGGCGGCGCACTGCGCGTTAAAAGTGTCTAGCAGACCGTCTACGTCATCATTGGGAGACTCCAGTACAGTGTTTACAAAGTTAGCGTTGAACTTCTCCGCAGTGAGGCCGTTCACAATGCGGGAGGTTTTCAAACGCTTCTCCGGCGCAGAGTCGCTGTCGGAGGACAGGTTAAAAAGAATGCACCTGTGGTCGGTTATCGGCAGCTCTTCGGTGACAACGCTACTCACATTTAGACCAAGAGTGAAAACAAGGTCCAGGGTATTCCCTTTGATGTGCGTAGGTCCCGACACATGCTGCACGAAGTGAAATGAATCCGTGACATTAATAAAGTTCAGGGCGAAGTTGTCCGAACTATCGTTCACATGAATGTTAAAATCTCCGATCAGCAGGATTCTATTAAAATGGATGATGGACGCTAGAAAGTCACCAAAGTCCGTCAAGAAAGGGCCAGCTCTGCCAGGAGGACGGTAAATTAAAATACAGTAGAACGGGTCAGTGCGACCGACTTTAGTAATTAGTACCTCAAAAGAGGGGAAAGATCCAGAGCTCACCGTAGATGTGGAGAAGCAGTCTCTAAAAATCGTGGCTAGTCCTCCGCCACGGCCTGTAGTCCTGGGGGCACAGGAGTATGTACAGTCCTGGGGGCAGAGCTCGTTCAGGGAAGCGTATTCCTCGGCCTTCTGCCACGTCTCCGTGAGGAGTAAGAAGTCCAGGCCCTTTGATGTGTAGAAGTCGCTCAGAATGAACGACTTGTTGGCGATGGACCTGGCGTTTAGTAATCCAAAGGCGATGGAGTCGGATCCCGCTCTGCCGAAGGCGGAGGCCCGGGGCAGCGGCCGCAGACACCCAGGCACTAAAGCCACTCTGGTGTGCGGGGCTGGCGGGGCTAGCGACGGTGGTAGAACCCCGGATCGCGGACACTCAGGCACCCAAGCCACACTAGTGCGCGTCGGACGGCGCTTCACCGGGACAAACGCCGGGAGCTGTGATGGTGATGCGGGCAGGACAGGCCGGAGGCACGACAGCCTCACACAGGGGCCTGCCGTTGCGAGGATGGTGTGCAGCGTGGAGAGGGAGCGACCTCGGGTCAGCTCGCGGAGTTTAACCGCGGTTCCCGCTCTCCTACTCCTTCTCCTCGCCCGCTTGGTGCGGCGACAGCAGCAGGCCGGAGACCAGATTACTCCGGGGAGATGTTGTCGCAGGACTCGGTGGGAGCTCCACTGTTCAGATCGGCGAGACAGTGAGTAACTCACCGATGCACCAATGTCCAGTAGAGTTTGGCGATCATAGACCACTATTGGTTTTACATAACACAGACAAACTGACACGAGAAAAGACAGCACAAACAGTAGCGGTAGCCAGCTGAGACGACGAGCTGCCAACATAGGCGCGGCCATCTCATCTCGCAAAGACATATTTGCGATGCATCCGATTCTTTATAGTTATGCCATGACACTGATAATTATGTGTTCTCGCTAGCTAGCGATAGGCTAGCCTATATCTATTTTCGTCGCGAGCTAGTGATCTTTATCTATCTATATAGATACATAGATAGATATATGTAGTTTGGGCTCAATGTGATATTGGTAGAACTGCCACATATATCCTTTAAGGTTATGTTATGACACTGATAATTATACAATGATAATATATTAATTATTTACTGTTGTTACCGCTGCTAACCCTATTTCGCCTAGCTTAGTTTGATAGGCAATATTACGTAGATTACGTTCATGAACGTTTTGGAGGGATATTTTTTACTATAAATTGAGTCTTCAGCTTCATGATTACCACTTTGGAAAATGAACCGGAAATTTTTTTTTTATTTACGCCGGAGGAAGCGCCGGAGGCTCTGGGTGCATAGCACCGTACAATGCCGCCGGCAGCTCGGAGAATTTCACCGGCTGGTGCAGGAACTCCGCCTGGACGGGGACCGCTTCCAGCGTTATTTTCGGCTGGATTGTGAGCAGTTCGACCGGTTGCTGGCAACAGTGGGACCCCTTTTCACAAAATGGTTTCGTATCGGTTGGAGAAATATGATGCGCGGAACTCTGATTGGCTGTTACGGCCGATGGTCGCTCAAAAGTTAAGTTTCGGGCAACATTTAACGGCCGATTTTGGTCGCTCAGTTTTCTCGTCGCTCAGGTCGCTGACCGTCGCTCAGCTTCATAGAGAATGAATGGACTTCCGGCGACTGGGCGACCGAAGTTGCTGGATGTGTGAACGCAGCGTTAGCGTTTTGCATTGATACAGGATATGATGTCATAGTTTGGGCACTGAGTTTGGGCGAGTGGTAGCCATTTTTCCGATACCGCTCGGCTGCTAAATTAAACCATTTTTAGTTTCTAGGAACAGTTAACGAACATTTCTGAAGATGTAGGTTTGAGTGGAAAACAAAGAAACCAACACCTCTGCTCTGAAATAAGAGCGAAAGAGCACACTTTACTTTTTCTAAACTGTACGGCTAACAAGTCCCACGCACAACTCCTATACCTTTACCGGCTAGAATGTTACATGAAATAACATGGAAGCGACGAGAACAGGATGAAGCGGGGTATAAATAGTGAGCAGAAATGCAGGACAGGTGAACTCACTAATCACCGAGGCGAAAGCAAAAACACAGAAAAATCCGATAGATTACAGGTAAACGGAAAAAAGGAATACTAAGCGCAGAGATAAGGGAAGGAAGGCGCGATCCATGACCTTACTTTCTGGTGTTTTGTATGATATTGGTACATAGAGGCATTGCAGGAACACCACGGAACTATCAAATTAGTATTTTCTTTAGGTTTGGAGAAATAGACGATTTAATTTAGCGGTCACGAGAAATGACCACTCCCCGGTGTCTCAAAACTGTCCATGGAACACTCATCCACGCCCACAAAAGTAAAAAGACGTGAATTTGAACTACGTGTCTCAATGTAAAATTCAGTGTGAACATATAGATTTGAAGCTTTCAAAAGTCATATATCACAAGCTAGCACTGGTCCTTTGCATAGCTATCTTGTAAGCAGTCACACAATAACTTTCGCGGCGACAAGCTAATGTAAGTTATTTGGTTTTGATCTCATTTTACACAAAAAATGTCTTGGCTTTTGTGATCTGTGTGTTAATGTCATATTCATTTTAAAAATATAGCTTTGAAGCTTTTAAAGCATGACAAGCTAGCGCCGTAGCTTTGTGTCACTTTGTGTAGCCAGCTTTCACCTACCACCACCAGTCACACAATCACATCGGCTGCTTTTAAAGCGACAAATTAATTGGGTTTCATCGGATTTTACTTTAAAAATAACATTAACCCTTCTGCGCTATGGCAGTACCATGCACAGCGCACTCGATTCAACCATACTCTTACTCATACCATAGCCTTACTTTATCGAACATACCCTTCCCTAGCATACCCTTCCCTGTGCTGTAAGGTTTCCGAAGTGACAAGTTAACGTCAGCTAGCTGAATCAATCCTTCCCAGCATGCTATTGATAGCGTGGCTGACTGCAGTGGAGACGCACCATCGTTGTTCTTTTATCATACTTTTTTCTAAATTACGCAAATTCGGGGATATAGCCTGGTAGGTAGCGTGTACCTTAACAATGTTTGGAGGTTAAAGGCTGGTGTGACATCTCACATTGCTTATATTAAGGACTTTGTAAACGCCAATACACTTCCTGGTAAATCCAGTCTCGAGGTAACTGTGGTAACTGTCTGACTGACAGTTCTCATTGATATGCATACAAAACGAGGTGAACTTGTAGAATGGAAAATTTGGGCATATAAAAATGAGTTTTATAGTACTTAACAATGACTGAATAACAACATTGATGGACACATCCACTTAGGTAACTGATGTTACCTAAAGATAACTGCCATGTGTCACATTCAACCACCATGTTACCCCTTTAATTATGTATTAATGGTTACATATAAATTAATGTCTCGATGCAAACCGCAATGTCATGAAGTATAATAAATCGAACAATCCTATCACCGCCCTGTCGGGAGGGGTCAGGACCATTCAACTACACTTTACTTAAACTTTCTTCCAAATAGACACCACATTCCAGAGTCTGATATAACGTAATTTATTATAAAAAGATTTGCACGAATATACATACCCAGGCTGATCGGCTAAACATACATAGGTTAAAAACACTCTCAATCACACGGTCCAGTCTAAGTCAGTCAATTTCATGCTCACCCACAAGACGTAAAACAGGTCCGTTAATGACAGAAACAAAACATAACAGGCGCACCATGAAGTTCAGCTGACATCTTATATGTTATTGCGACCCCCCCTTTTTTGGGGGTTTTCCCATTACCTGGGCGATTACTTTTTCCATGGTCTGCAGCGGTCTCTGCCGGTTTTAATTAAGCATTACATATGACCCTTATTTATATGGTAGTTTTGATGAAATGCCATGATTTCATTATATCAGAAACATCCTAGTCACGGTTTGACAATAGTAGTTCAATACATAGTTTTTTTTTCGCAGCCAGTAGTCCTCGATGCCTGACTATATGCCTTCAGTCTTCTCCCCTGCACTATAATGCTTTTTTAACGTGCCCTCGGAACTTTGCAATTCCGCCGCCGCCTGTTAAGCGCTAGGTTCGGGGGGCCTAATCCCCTGCCTAGCGCTTGTTTAGCATAGGTACACAGAACATAAATTTTCACTTTGATTTAAGATCGTACTGATTTTGATTACACATTTTCCATTATAGTTGATTCAGACCTCATTGACTCGCTGAGACCTAACAATTCAGCAGGCTCCCAAATGGCCTCCCTGCCGCTTAAATGCTGCCGTTATACAACCGATTTGCCCAAGCGCCACTGACCAGTACTTGTGGGTAATTCACTGCGATTTGCTTAGGCATGTCCCCCATCACATGCGTTCTGTGGTCCCCTTCCACAGGAACTTCAGTCTTTGTTTGCTTTTGACAGAAGTGAGTTCTTTGTTACCCACATTTTCCTGACCCATGGTGGTGAGGCAAATCACGGCCCTATTTCACAACGAGATTCAGTGTGGTCTGATTCTTGTCTGAGTACATACATACATTAAAACATTATTTTACTACCATAAGTGCAGTTATATCTAGCTCAACCATGGGTTTTAGTGCACAATCAATAATGGTAGTACAAAACATTTGATCGACTAACATACGATACTTTTACCCGAGATGATGTTGGCTTCTTCTTCTTTGTTCCAAGCAGCCTCAGCGTCGGACCAGTGGACAGAGGAGAGGTTACTAGCACATCACTCAGCCACGGTCTTTCTTTGGCAGATTATGTAATGCTGGCTATGTGTGTGTATTCTCTCTATCTGCCATTGATGAGGGAGCACATAGCTCCTGGTTGTGTAATTCTTTCTTCGTGTGTGTGTATACTCAGTGTTCGTGTTCTTCAACCCAGGTGCTATGCACACCGTAAAGGGTCATCACTGTGGAGAGGTTGCTAGCACATTCGAAGCACAGTGATCTGGCTCCGCTTTTCTTTAGGCAGCAAGGCGCCGTACAGTCTTCATCAGTGAGGCACCATATGTGTTTTGTGTAGCTGTTCCAGCATTCACCTGTTGGGCAGCCTGTGGGTGATGCTTACAGCATTCTCATCCACTTCTTCCCGCGCTCCTGCCCTGTTTGCAGAGTGTGTTTCCAAACGGGCAGTCAAGCGGACTGCCTACAGCATTCCCGGGTCTCCCGTATTGATCTCGATACTCGTCGGGTCCTGTTTAAACGACAGTCACAACAAAACATCCCACCCCCTTTTCACCTATACATCTCCCTTGCTTCCTCATTTTTCCTACTTCCTGAAGGTGCACCTTCCTCATTCTGCCTCTCCATTATTTCCCTCGAATTCTCTACAACCTTGCCCTGTGCGCGCACTGGAGTTTTCACTCTAAAGCAGTGATTAAGGGAGAACCACACAGTTTTACCTTCAATCTTCGTTGCAGTAGAAGTTGTCAGAACCACCTTGTATGGTCCCTCACGGGTTCACTCCACCTTCTTTTGATGACTTTAATATACACCCAATCCCTGGGCGTATTCCACCTAAGCCCCAAGGAAATGTCGTCTGTCCTTTTCCCCTGTTGGAAAATAATCTTGCACATTCTGGTTAAGTGTTACACATAGCTCGCCAGTTCCCTCTTGAGCTGTTCAAGCGGGGGTCTATTGTACGGACCTCATACAAACGGCATGGGCCCTCCTATGGTCGATTGTGCCCTATTGGGGAAAAACTGATACTTTCCAAATTATTATACATCACACAAACCTCACAATCATACACTTCCCCCCTTGCGCAATGGTCCTGCCCATGCGCATCCTTCACTTTGATCTTTCTGTGGTGTTCTGTGTGTTTTAGTTGCTCGAGGTTGTGTGCTTCTGTCTTCTTGGGCCCAATATCTGCAGAGAGACCTGACAATTTCAGTTAGTCACACAGTACTTTGTCAGCGCATCTCCAATCCCCTGTAATTCTTCACCGGCAGTGATAATTCACCCCTGGAATTATCATTGGAGTTCCTGTCATAAATTCAAAAAGGGGAGAAATTAGCAATAATTAGTGGGGCCTAGTTCAGCTCTCATTGTGAGTAGAGCTGCTTAAGAGCCGCCACCCAGTTCCTGCTGGAAACAGAGAAGAACACTTTGTTAGTGTTTTCTTTTCTTTTTTTTTCTTATCTCCGATTCACTTTCAATAGAGTCTGCACAATTGTTTTAATATCTTCCAAATTTGACTCCTTATTAGTCTTTTTTTTTTTTTTTTCCACTTAGGGTACATTTTCACATACGGGGCAGCGTAGGATTTGTTTGTTTGTTTAGTTTATTTATTTATTTTTGTTTCGGCTGTGCACCTAAGTTGACAAACCCTTAGGAGGGATCGCGTTAACGGGTTTACTTCTGATTACTTGTAGACAAACAATTATGGCACAGCCTACTATGGTTATGCTCCCACTTCTGTATGTATCTCCAAATATATATATTTTGCCTAAACCATCTATAACTTATTTTACCCTTGAAGGTAAACTCGGTTACTTAGTAATAATACATTTAAT
Source organism: Ilyophis sp. 1 JC-2022 (assembly GCA_022702515.1). NCBI lineage: Eukaryota > Metazoa > Chordata > Actinopteri > Anguilliformes > Synaphobranchidae > Ilyophis > Ilyophis sp. 1 JC-2022. The sequence goes on along the minus strand of CM040396.1, from coordinate 47,134,514 downwards.
TAGAATATCTAACAGCTTGGTACAAATGCAGGCGCGGGTGTTTGAACATTTTAGCATGTTTTTTTATTTTTATTAAACTTTTGACATGTATTTCACACCATGTATACTTTACCTTATGAGGGATTTGCCCTATCTGGTATACCTAGCAAGTGATGGCCCTTAAGGCCTTAGGCCATCCCTCTGCCAAACATTCACTAAAAACTATAAAACTAAATATCAGAAACATTTCCACTTCATGACTTCATACTTCAAATCAAAATGTCATATCCCTTTAAAAGCCTGCTTTTCCACCTTGGCATTTTGCCCACACGACGGCGAAACAGACACGCTCGCGCATGCCCACTACACTGGTTAAAGAATGAGTTCCTGGCAATTCCTGACAGTGTTGTTGTTATACAATATATACATATACTCGGTTAAATCACACTAAAACACTGTCTCACTTTCTATGTCTTGGCTGCTGGAAACTACAGCTAAAGTTCCCTCATGGGAAAATAAGTTATTCTATCCTGTTCTATTCCATTCTCTGCTACGCTTTAAAACATAATTTGACTTTCCCGGGAAGACTGTAAAGGTTCATTCAAAGCAGGCAATGCAGACCCTCTCTCTGCACGAGATCAAATCGCACATGCAGAAAATGGCACTTAAAACGAATTGTAACATTTTGCTTAAACACTTTAATATCTGCTTTGCTCTCTCTGAGGTACTAATTACATCCCAGGTAGCAAGGAAACACCGAACCGACCTCGCTAGTATGTTCTTAGGCTACAGTATCGGTCAGCAATCAATTTTCTAGGATTGAATCAACATTCACTTTCTGCACTTACCGGTCCCCGATGTATCAGTGTATTAATAACACTGAAGTCATCATACTGATGAATAACATTGATTTTCACTTTGATAAGTCAGATTCAGATACGCTTTCTTTTTTGTAAACCCGTTGGAATTATTCAATTGCCTATTTTAGCGGTCGCTGCTGTCGGCTACATGCTAGCACATCTGTACATGTGTAGCCTAAGTTACGTGGTTGGTGAATTTATTTATTTCTTTTGGTTAAATTAAAAGTTCAGGTTGCTACGGGGAACATAAAAAATATTCAAAATGAATTTAACCGCAAATCATTTTTGTGGTTAATGCCAATGCTGCATACGTTTATTAATTTGTTATTTTTTTCCTACCTAAGAATCCCGATGTCTCACGATGGAAAATGTAATAAAGCCCCTTGTAATTGAAATCTTTACCATAAAATGTCTCTTGGTTACCGAATCGTCAATCTTGTCTGTTACAAAATGACGCTCGAGCCTGTACTCAATTTATTTCTTTCAACACTTTGATCCTTCGAGCCTCCCTCTCTCTGGGGCGCAGCTCCAGGCTGGATCCCTTTCCGCTGAATTCCTTTCCCCAGACTCCTCTGAGTGAAAGGACATTTCAGCCTTCCTGCTTCCCAATGCTTTCTTTTCAAAAACACTGATCACAGAAAGCACTACTCGCTTACTAACTGTACTTTCGGTTTCAGCTTATAGTGGCTTGACTGTACATTGAGCCGGATGCGGCGGCCATCTCTCATGGTCTTATTGCCCTGCGATCCGACCGGCCGGTGACCCAGTCGATAGCGATCCCCTGTCCTGCATCTAATCAGGACCCCGTAGTAGCTGTTAACCACCCGGTTAGGAACCGATGGTCTGATCCCCACCCCACCTTGCTATGGGTATAGAAACTTTGACCGTTTTCACCAGCCTTGCCTGTTCACAGAGGTCGTCTCTTACGCCCCTCTGCTAGGTGTGGACTGTCATCCACGTACCACATACTGCCTGCACACTTACATGCGACAGCCACGCCGACTAGACGGTACCACGGCAGTATGTCCATTCATACTTCATCAGACACGGAGGCCTTCAGTCTTCTCCCCAGCACTATAAGTGATTTTTAACGTGCCCTCGGAACTTTGCAATTCCACCGCCGCCTGTTAAGTGCTAGGTTCGGGGGGCCTAATCCCCTGCCTAACACTTTCACTTCAGTTATGGTATAACATGTAACACTTTGAAGGACAAAAAATACGGTTAGGTTACCATGCTGAGATCACACTTCGTTTTTATTTATTTAATTATTTATTTATTTATTTTTAACCATGGGCTAAAACCTTCTCCGCTGTAGCCCGTAGCCTATGCTATTTGAGCACAATAAACTGCAACAGACTGTCTCGGCCCTGTATTGCCCCACAAGACGCCTGCAACTAAATCGAATCACTACCTGAAAATAGAGAACTGAGTAGCACAGAACTCCAAGCCAGTCAAAGGACCAAATTACAAATTAGTACGCTTAGAATTTTCCATGAAAATAAACTGCATATATGTATAATATCATATGACAAATTAACTAATAACGCAAATTGAATTAATCACTTTCACTTCATTTATTTTGTCTGGCTCTCCGCCACAATCCTATGCAAGTTTCCCTCACGTATAATTTCCATTTATCTATCTGTACTAACCGTACAGTTTGGAACTAATTTTCCCGTTTAATTTCACTTTGATTATACCGAAACCCCCTGAATTTTTCCAGAACTCTGATTAAGATCTTCCACACTTCTCTGAACAGAACACTTGAGCCTGCATGGCTACTACAGTGCTGTTATGCAAACACAATTTTATATGAGATAGATCACCTTTCACTTATTGCTATTTATGTACAACACTGTTTACACTTTTTCAGACGGGTCTTCATTACGATGCGTCTGATCATAAGCTTCACAAATCTTATAGTACACTGAGATTATAACACAAACTATTACAAATATATCATACATTGTAGTATAGTTCCGGAGACACAGAAAATAATTGGGCACATAATTTAACTCTTTTTCTTAAGTTCTCTCCTACATGAGCTATTACGGTAATTCTGGTAGTCAGGTTACACACTGCAAAACGAAAGCTTATGGGAGAGGAGTTTTTTTTTTTTTTTTTTTTCCTAGCAATTCTAACAAAATAAACTCAGGCTGCTTGTTCCCACTTAAGATGTAAAGGGGTCAAAGCACTGCAAGTATTTTTTGCTTTCTTTTATAAATTCACCTATAATATGCATTCTATCCACTTAATAACTGCTCAGTTCATTACGAAGGCTACAATCCATCAAGCCAAAAGTATTTGGACACCTTCATGCGTGCACCGTTTACTTGTCTGTTCTTTCAGACTCTCCGCTATCGGTATTGGCTGCCCACGACCAACAGGACGCACTATAATTTGTTCAATCAGAATCCATCATTATCACAATATACCATGAGTTGGGCTTCCCATTACCTTTTAAATCACATTCTTCTGGGTCAAACAATTTACAGGTTTTTTTTCTTTTTAACCTACTCAGCTGATTTAACATAAACACAACACAGCTCATACACAACCCACACAGCGCTGTAATCTCATACTTGTGTCGACACACATTCGTTCTCTGGCCAGCACGGTAAATAAAAAATAAAACTTTGATCTTGATTTATAAATATTCCCATACGGCAGTCACACAGCTGCAATTTTATAAATATTCCCATAAGGCAGTCACACAGCTGCAATTTTTATAATGCAGTCACACAGCTGCAATTTTATAATGCAGTCACACAGCTGCAATTTTATAATGCAGTCACACAGCTGCAATTTTATAATGCAGTCACACAGCTGCAATTTTATAATGCAGTCACACAGCTGCAATTTTATAATGCAGTCACACAGCTGCAATTTTATAATGCAGTCACACAGCTGCAATTTTATAATGCAGTCACACAGCTGCAATTGTATAATGCAGTCACACAGCTGCAATTTTATAAGGCAGTCACACAGCTGCAATTTTATAATGCAGTCACACAGCTGCAATTTTATAATGCAGTCACACAGCTGCAATTTTATAATGCAGTCACACAGCTGCAATTTTATAATGCAGTCACACAGCTGCAATTTTATAAAATCTCATACGGCAGTCATATTTGTTGCTATTTTATAAATTCTCATACGGCAGTCACACTGGCTGCTATGTAATACATTCTCATACGGCAGTCACATTGGCTGCTATTCTATAAATTCTCATACGGCAATCTGGCTGCTTTTTATAAAATATTTATTATATATATATATATATACAAGACATTCAACATTTACATCAGCCTGACGCTACACAAGACTCTCTGTATGGTTATTTTCTTTTCTTTTCTATCAGAATTTGTATTTAGGTTCTTTTGTGAGGAGTTTTCGTACAAGCCCCCTTGCACATGCGGACACACTGCCTCTGAGGATCAACGATTTACTAGAATACAGATTAAAGGTTCTGTTTACCTTTGTTCTTGGCGCCTGTTGATCTGAGATACAGTGTGAACGTAAGTGCATTCTCAGCCTGTACTATTATTCACTCCTGGCTGGCTCGCCAACTGAAGTATAATAAATCGAGCAATCCTATCACCGCCCTGTCGGGAGGGGTCAAGACCATTCAACTACACTTTACTTAAACTTTCTTCCAAATAGACACCACATTCCAGAGTCTGATATAACGTAATTTATTATAAAAAGATTTGCACGAATATACATACCCAGGCTGATCGGCTAAACATACATAGGTTAAAAACACTCTCAATCACACGGTCCAGTCTAAGTCAGTCAATTTCATGCTCACCCACAAGACGTAAAACAGGTCCGTTAATGACAGAAACAAAACATAACAGGTGCACCATGAAGTTCAGCTGACATCTTATATGTTATTGCGACCCCCCCTTTTTTGGGGGTTTTCCCATTACCTGGGCGATTACTTTTTCCATGGTCTGCAGCGGTCTCTGCCGGTTTTAATTAAGCATTACATATGACCCTTATTTATATGTTGGTTTTGATGAAATGCCATGATTTCATTATATCAGAAACATCCTAGTCACGGTTTGACAATAGTAGTTCAATACATAGTTTTTATACCAATGTTTGTAAAGATAGAAGATAAATGTTTTCTTTCGATTTAATAAACTCTTTCAGTTCCTCAAACTGCACACACACATACATTTCCAAGGCTAGGGTGCTGGACGTTCTTCTCGACAATCAGGCCCCAAAGAATGTGTAGGGAGTAATTCATGCTTATCTCTTCAGACGGGCTAGGAACATTTAATTGCCTGTGTATGTGTGTGTGTGTGTGTGTGTGTGTGTGTGTGTGTGTGAATGAATGGGTCCATTGCCTACTTTTTGAGATAACTAAACCTCGCCATGGGAAATTTTGAGGAGTGTATTGCAATATGGCTGTTTCCGCTGAGAGCGAGTTTTTCTTCAATTTCCCTGCATGTGGGTGTGTGTATATGTCCTTGATTTACAGGTGTCGAGATGAGCTCATATTGGGTGCCTAGCTTGGGACCATTGTTCATTGAGCACACTCCGATACAAATAATGAGCTCATTTTTCCGGCGTGATTGTCTGCCCTTGAATCTGAGGCCTTGAATATGTGCTGCTGTTCACATATGTGCCTTTTGTGCAATTCATCCTACCACATAAAAACATATTCATATTAACACTACATTTTCATATAGTTGGTCCTACAGTATGATATATAATTGTATATAAATAATGAATAATCTATAATTTGTCACAACAGTCAGGTACATTGTATACTGTACATGCACATACTTGTACTCCAAACAGTTTCGCATACTTCCCGGTAGGAGTGGTAGTGGGGGTCTGGGGGAATGGAGGAAGGTAGGTGGGGAAAGAAGAATATTGGGACGCAGCCCCAGCGAATTTGCTTTGCAGCCAGAATTGATGCCGTTTATTCGCCGTTCACACGGTTTTGAATGGAAGTGAATAGTAGGCGAAGCAAATATTCACTCAATTAAATTTTATTTCCAAATGTTATTATACAGCCAAAAATATTGTAACATGACTGTATATTCCCTCAAAACTATTCTCCAAACATGATTTGGTTATCAGCTCCTATCACTATTTTTTTAGTCGCCCATTAGCAGAACAAATTACAGTTTACAGCAGTGTTGTAGTCGAGTCCACAACTTCTGAGTCCGAGTCCAAGTCCAGCGCTAAAAATACTACCATACATTTCCCAACTTAAATTGTATTTAATTGCTTTAAGTCCGAGATACATGTATGTATATAAGTTCCAGACAGGGAAAATTTACACCTGTTCCCATAATGTGCAATTTACACAGACATTAGGGGTGGGACGATTCAATTCCATAATGATTCGATTCGATTACGATTCTTTAGGCAAAGGTTCGATGCATCATAACATCTTACATTTGACCACAATTCGATTCGATAAGATTCGGTTCGATTAATTTTGATACTTTAAAAAAATGTAATAGGTATGCTAATGTGATTTGATACCGATACAGTCAGCAGTAATTAAATATTCAGTTAGAACCTTACGCCAAGTTTACAGAATTATGTTTATTGTTAAGGCAGCAAATAATGCAGCAATAAACATGACTAACAGTGTATTTTCAAAAGTTGCCCTATTTAGGTTATTGTTTTTCAAACAGTGTCAGACATGGTACCCTAATACCTTTCCTTTATTTACAAAATTAAAATGTCTAAATGTATAACAATTACTAAACTGGGCCAAGAAAAATTAAATAGCCTATAGGTTAGTGTCATGCATAGTACTTTCCGAAATCTTAGTACGATCTAGACCTTCGGTGGAGCAAGATGCCCATCCATCCGTAGTTAAAGCTACTCTCGTCGCGTTTTGCAAGGAGTCTAACAGTTTTCTTCACCTCTTCATACAGAGAGGTGAAGAAAATGTTTTCACTAAAATGTTTTCTGCATGGTATGGTGTATCTAGGTTCCACAACATTCATTAAGTGAATCAGACAGTTAACGTAGTAATAATTAATTAAACGTAAGACATTGGAAATAGTCTTACTATTTTTGTTTTTTGTCTCTAACGTCTACTTGATTTTGAATAGAAAATGGTTTTAAAAACTGGGGGGACAAAACCTAGCTTTTGAAATGTGGGGGGGATATAATGGCTCCTACGCCCCCTGATTTAAAGAGGAAACCCTCTTAAATTGCTGGAACCAGCGTTGAGCGCAATGCATGCTTTCAAGCTAGAAAAACAAATTTACCCAAATATGTGCTATTCATTGATCACTTTGCATGACATAGGCTATTAACGCATTTTGCGTCAGTACAAATGTGGATATAGTAAAATGCTGCGCAAGTTAATTTACCTATTCGTCTTGGTTATTGAAAAATTCAATTGTTTGATTGTTAGGCTATCTGGAAAATTATAGCCTACGGAAAAATAAGTAGCCTAATAATCAGTTTAAAAGCGAGATTAAGCTACCGAGAACCTGGTAGGCTACATCCCACTGCATGCTACTCTGTTGCTGCATAAAGCAATTTGCTAAACTATGAAATACAAAATAGCAAACTACTACTTGATTAACCTGTATGTACTAGCCCAGGGGTAGGCAACCCTGGTCCTGGAGAGCCGCAGGGTCTGCTGGTTTTTGTTGTTACCCGCCATTTAATTGATTAATTAAAGCAGTTGATTACACAGTTAACTCACCTCACCTGGTTTCTTTGGTCTAAGTAGTTGCTGTATTTAAGGTGAAAACAAAAACCAGCAGACCCTGCGGCTCTCCAGGACCAGGGTTGCCTACCCCTGTACTAGCCTATACACCGTCTTTTCCATTCTGTATGTGCTTTTAATGTATAATACTGCGATAAACATTGATGAGATTATCACTGAACAGGACGTTCGATGTGAATTGTGGGTAATATGAGCTTGCAAAGTCTGCTCTTTTGTGACTTGTGCTATGTCACAAACTTCACTTGGCTTTCTAATGGATTGGACCCACAGAACTATATAATAACTAGAAAGGAAACGTGGTCACGTGGTTCCATTCAACCCTATTCAGTTTGGTTCTTCCGCAATGGCACCACCGCAAAATCTAGGTACCAAAAGTTCACAATATGGTAATCAATATAAGCAGGCAATCACATTTTACATTTTTCCTGGGTCCAATTTTTTTTAGGTTACACAGAAAAAAAGAGAGACATGACTTAAAAAAAGTAATCGGTGAGTGTTGAGTAGGCGCACTGAACTGTCATCGGTTAAGAACAAACCGATGAGATTTGGAACATGGTCACGTGGTAATCTTAGTTACGTCACAGTACAATCACGTGAGCTGGCCTATTCGCATTTTCATATTGATTGGACCACAGAACTATATAAGAACTAGAAAGGCAGATGCCTTCTCAAAACGGTGTAACTACATGAGCTGCATCTCTGCACGAACGGCATCTCCGTTTCCGCTTCCAGGGGCATGTGATGTATCAACGCTAGGGGTGGGACGATTCAATCCCATCACGATTCGATTCGTTTCCGATTCTTTAGGCAAAGGTTCGATGCATCATAATATCTTACGTTTGACCACGATTCGATTCGATTCGATTCGGTTCGATTAATTTAGATACTTTAAATAGGTATGCTAATGTGATTTGATACCGATACATTCAGCAGTAATTAAATATTCAATTAGAACCTTACACCAAATTCACAGCATTATGTTTATTGTTAAGGCATGCCATACATTTTGCAGCTGTCTGCAGCAAATGATGCAGCAATAAACATGACTAACAGTGTATTTTCTAAAGTTGCCCTATTTAGGTTATTGTTTTTCAAACGGTGTCAGACATGGTACCCTAATACATTTCCTTTATTTACAAAATGAAAATGGCTAAATGTATAACAATTACTAAACTGGGCCAAGAAAAATGAAATAGCCTATAGGTTAGTGTCATGCATAGTACTTTCCTAAATCTTAGTACGATCTAGAACTTCGGTGGAGCAAGATGCCCATCCATCCGTAGTTAAAGCTACTCTCGTAGCGTTTTGCAAGGACAGTCGAACAGTTTTCTTCACCTCTTCATACAGAGCAGGTATACATTTTTCACTCAAATATTTTCTGCATGGTATGGTGTATCTAGGTTCCACGACATTCATTTTGTGAATCGGACAGTTAACGTAGTAATAATTAATTGAACGTAAGACATTGGAAATAGTCTTACTATTTTTGTTTTTTGTCTCTAACGTCTACTTGATTTTGAATAGAAAATGGTTTAAATTTAAATATCAGAAAGCACTTTACAATTAACTGTCTGGACACGGTATGTGTATAAAAACGAATAAAAACAATTATACAAAAAAATAGAACTGTTTGGCCATTTCTCCAGGAAACTCATCAATGACTCCCGAGTTTAGCTTGCTTACCAGCTTGCTAACGCGCTTGCTGTCCTTCACGTCAATTGTGTATCGTCGGCTCAAATGGTTTATCATGTTTGTGGTGTTGCCTGTGTATCTGATTTCTACTTGGCAGATCTTGCATATTGCAGCGGTTTTGTCAAGTACACCCTCCTTCTTTCTAAACCCGAAATGCTTCCATACCACTGATTTTCTGTTCGGAACATAGCAAATTCTGAGTTTCTGTCTCTTTTGTCGCACTCAGCGAGCACGCAGCTAGCCATTTCGCTCAGATCTGTCCGTCTCATAGTCGCTACTTTCAACTCACGCTTACGTTGGGTTTGGAGCAGAAACATGGATTGAAGCTGGTCAAAAGAGTTTTAAAAGTAATCGTGTCTCAGAAATATATATTTTAAATAATTTTTGAATAAATGAATACATGTGTACATTCATTTAAAATGCGATATTAATCGATGCTTATCGATTCGAATCTTGCAGATCGATGCAGTTGTATTTACACATTCGGATCGATGCATCGCGATGCACCGGTGCATTGTCCCACCCCTAATCAACGCCGTATTGGATACAATGCTACCGCATGTGTACGGATGTGCTTATTCACATACAGCTATGTTACCATGCCTTTCTACAGTTAACTAGCTTTAGCGAACGTGAATTATTTATCAGCAACCTAATAATGGGCAAGAATGGCCTAGGCCTACATGAATAGCCTACGAAGCTGGCATTGTAGCTAATATTTATAACTTAGGCTATAACTAATGTTAACTTGAATCGGAGCCTCAATTACTGTGACAATTGACATTATCATATCTTAAATATTGTCCCTGCACCAAGAGCAAAAGTTCCGTTTGATGCTCTTTTAAGAGCAGAGGAACAGGGGGAGCTAGCATAAATGTGATAGCCGAAACTATAACTATTGGTACCGAAACGCTGGGCCTCCGATCGAATTGTGAATTAAAAGCAGCCCGCCGAACTAGATGCCCTGGGGTACCCCCCAAACACTGCCGAACTTGCACTGGAGCCGAGCGGCGCGAGCTGAGGACGCCCGTCGACTTGGTGTTCGGAGCCCCGCCCGGACCAACGGAGCACCACCAGTCAGAGGCCGGGTACGCACGGGCTGTGATCGAGCGCCTGGAGACTGCCCACAGCTTTACCCGCCAGGCCCAATCCGCCGCAAGTGTTAAGCAGAAGCGAGCGTATGATGTGCGCTGTCAATATGTTGCTGAAATGGCTAACTTGCCTTCTAGATCGGTTGCTACTATTTAGGTTTTTATATATCGCCTATAATTTGTTAAAGAAGTAACATGGTGGTTTACCTTACTTGTTGGTGTTTTGTATGATATTGGTAGATAGTTCTTTGGTGTTCTCGCTATGCCCCTATCAAATTAGTATTTTCTTTAGGTTTGGAGAAATAGACTAATTTAAATAGAAATTTAATTTTGCGGTTCCATTTTCAGGTCGTTTCTCGTGTGACGTCACATGAGAAATGACCACTCCCCGGTGTCTCAAAACTGTCTATGGAACACTCCCCCATCCATGCCCACAAAATAAAAAAGAAGCTTGCTTCACCAAGCAGCGACAAGCTAATGTCATCACATATTCATTTTGGAACGAGCTATGATGTGTTTACTACAAAAAAAGTTTGTGAGTAGTTGTGAGTTGAGAGACAGCAGGGGATGTAGCAGCAGTTAGCATTAATTTACGACACTACAGGCCCAGCTCTCGGAGTAAGCAGCCAGCTGCTAGCTAGGTCCAATAACAACTAGTTTAACTAGAATGTTTTATTTTGCTTACAAATTAAAATGTAGCCACAAACAGCAGATAGCCATAGACTGTAACTGGTGGGTATTCAAATTTTTTAATAAGAGGACAGGTTCGGGCGGCTATTATGAATAATAGCCTAACTATAAAGTTATTTGGTTGTTTAGGTCTATATGCGGTCTATGGAACTAGCAAAACCTAACTGGACATTTCTATGCCTGGATAGATTTTTTTTTTGGTTCCAAAAATTAAGAAAATGTACGGTGAATAGAATCTCTGAGCATATCTAGTCAAAGTGTTAGCGGTATGTACTGACGGGATGTTTAAAATAAAACCAGTAATTTATCGGAAAAGAATAGAGTTTGTGCGTTTGTAAATGTTTGTGATTAGGTTACAGGATGCAGATAAAAGTTAATGCCAGCTACGATGTAATGTACTATGCTTTAGCCAGTGTGTGCACCCACTAACCTACAATAGGCCTGTTCACACTGTCCTTAGCCCCGGGCTAAGAGAGATTTTAGCCCAGGGCTAAACGAGTGATCACACTTGCACATTCTAAAGTGGGCTAGCACCAACCTTAGCCCTGGGCTATCGGACCCAGCTCCGGGTGCAGGGTTAGCACCGACTTTTCAGAGTTAGCCCCACAATTCTCCCCAAAAACGCTGCCAAAATAGCCAGTGTCAAACGGGGTCAGTGGCACCACGTTTATTCACACAGACAAGAGCATTGATTGGACAGTTCCCACGAGCCAGCTATTTTCTGTCAGTAAGCGCACCCGCGGGAAAACACAGGCAACCAAGCGAGTTTACAAGCGTTGCCGACAGGAACAATATATTGATTTATTAATTTATTTAAATTGACGTTAAATAAAATGGCTTTCTAAAAAGAAAGGAGAATTAACTGGTCAGTTGCTGAAACAAAATCTTTTTTATAGTTCATGGCAATAACGTTACCCTATGTTCGTCCATGTATAGTGATGCAGTTTAGCTACCGAACTCGACTGGTATGCGATCTAGCTAATCAAATTAGCTGATGTTAGCTGAATATAAATGAAAGATAACTGAATGAACATTAATTGTGACAAATTTCACACATTTAATGCGAAGAAATAACACCGTAAAATTGAAGATGAAAATTAATTGTTATATTATAAAACATTAGCTACTTAAGTAAGTTTACCAAAAACATGGGTTTGATGACATTCCAAATGTAACGCGGCATAACTCGCTTGATATTTGGATTAGAGAGATAATTTTGGTATCATTAGAAAGCTTACATTTCCTCCCTCGTGTAGTATATAAAGCCCATGAAGGGTTTCTTCTCCGGATATATTTTTCCATAGAGTTCAATAGGAAAATCTGTCAGGAGAAACAACCCCTTAAAGTGATCCATCCATATCTGCTGCCTATCTGGCAGTAGAGTGATGGTTTGAGGCTCGTTTGATACCTCAAATCTTTCAAAGATACCAAATGTCATACCACAGCTATGCGGATGACACACAAATTTACCTGTCATTTACTCCTGACGACTGTAACCCTATTGACTCCCTATATCAATGTTTAAAGCAAGTAAACAGCTGGATGTGTCAAAACTTTCTCCAGCTAAACAAAGACAAAACAGAAATTATTGTTTTCGGGAGCAAAGAACCGAGACAAAAAATAGCTCGCCACCTTAACACTCTTGGTTTACGAACAACCTCGCAGGCCAGAAATCTAGGTGTACTCATTGACTCTGATCTCAACTTTGATAACCACGTCAAATCGATAACCAAATCCGCCTTTTATCATCTTAAGAATATAGCAAGAGTCAGAGGCTTTATGTCAAAACAAGACCTAGAAACCCTCATTCATGCCTTTATCTCAAGTAGGGTTGATTACTGTAATGCTCTTTTCACTGGTCTCTCCAAAAAATCCATTAAACGGCTCCAACTTATTCAAAACGCTGCTGCCAGGCTTCTCACAAGGACCAAAAGAAGTGCACACATCACCCCAATCCTTAGATCATTACACTGGCTTCCAGTCCGTTATAGAATAGATTTCAAAGTGATGCTAATAGTTTATAAATCATTGAACGGCTTAGGACCAAAATACATCTTGGAAATGCTCAGGCCATATAAACCTAACAGACCTCTTAGATCCTTGGGATCGGATCAGCTCATTGTGCCTAAGGTCAAAACAAAAATGGGTGAGGCAGCCTTTAGTTTTTACGCTACCCATAGCTGGAACTTACTACCTTACAATCTTAGACATGCCTCTTGTATTATGTCTTTTAAATCTGGTCTGAAAAGTTTACTCTTCTCACAGGCCTTTGACTGTACTTAGTCCTGTCCGTGTCTGAAATTTCGCTGCATTGCACTGCATTTTACTGTATTTTTATTAAGCCCTGCCGGTATTTTTAAATCTATCGTTTCTTGTGTATTTATTGTAATTTGATTTTCTTTCTATTTTTAATCTCTCCTGGAACTTGCAGAGGGAACTCCTCCCCCCTTTGTACCTAGCATCTCTGACTAGAGTGTTCCACTAGAATCTCTCATGTACCTAGCGTTCCCAACTGGAGTGCTCCATTACCGTGGAATATCCAGTGTGTTCGACTAGAGTGTTCCACTAGCATGGAACTTGCAGAAGAAATTCTAAATTTCCTAATATCTTCTGGAACTTGCCGATGGAGCTCTCTCCCTCTGTACCTAACATATCTGATTAGAGTGTTCCATCAGCTCATGTCTCTATTTTTAATCTCTCCTGGAACTTGCAGAGGGAACTCCTCCCCCCTTTGTACCTAGCATCTCTGACTAGAGTGTTCCACTAGAATCTCTTATGTACCTAGCGTTCCCAACTGGAGTGCTCCATTACCGTGGAATATCCAGTGTGTTCGACTAGAGTGTTCCACTATCATGGAACTTGCAGAAGAAATTCTAAATTTCCTAATATCTTCTGGAACTTGCAGATGGAGCTCTCTCCCTCTGTACCTAACATATCTGATTAGAGTGTTCCTTTAGCTCATGCATTGCACTGCATTTTACTGTATTTTTTTTAAGCCCTGCCGGTATTTTTAATCATCTTTAATCAAAATCGTCTATCTTTTTTTTGAACAAGGTTTTTTTATTGAATTTTCCACAGTATATCACAGGTCCACACAGGACCTACAAAAAACAAACAAACTTAAATATATCCCCCATCCCCCGAATACCAGACATATACATACATACAAACATTATACATAGCCAGACATCCATAAATGTAAAGTAAATTACACCAACAAAATGAAATTACAAATAAATGATACTACATTATCATGCTGTAAGATTCCATATCTTCAAAAAAGGTTAAGAAAGGTTGCCAAATATTAAAGAATTTCCTAGTAGATCCTCTGACCGTATATCTAATCTTCTCCAATTTAATATGGTACATGACCTCCCTGATCCAATGACTATATGTAGGTGGGTTAGGATCCTTCCATTTAAACAGTATCAGTCTTCTAGCCAGGAAAGAGCAGAAGGCCAACATGCTGGCCTCCCACCATCTAAGAGAAGCGTCTCCCGGGGGCACCCCAAATAATGCAATGAGTGGAGACAGCTCCACAACTTTTCCAAATATCTTAGAGAAGGTCTCAAAGATGGTTTGCCAGAACATATGGAGCTTTGGACATGTCCAAAACATGTGCAGCAAAGTAGCTGGCGCCTGTCTGCATCGATCGCATGTGGGATCTATGTCAGCATAAATCCTAGATAGTCTGTCTTTAGACCAGTGCAAACGGTGTACCACTTTAAATTGGACAACAGCATGTCTAAGACATATGGAAGAGGAGAAAATTCCCTGTATTATTTTGTGCCAGATTTCCTCTGGAATTTGTTCGTTTAGGTCTGTCTCCCATTTATTTTTAAGGATTTCTAAAGGGGTCAAATCGTGTGTGTTGAGTAGCTCGTAAATAATGCTTATAGCCTGTTTTGTGACCGATTTGCAGTTAAAGATGGAGTCCAGCAGAGACTTGGGAGGGCACGAGGGGTAGCAATCCGAATTTGAGGTGACAAAGTTCCGAAGCTGCAAGTACCTATAAAAATGTGATCTGGGAATACCATATTTCTGCACTAACTGTTCGAAGGAGGCAAAGTTATTGTCAATATAGAGATCAGACAATGAGACCATACCCCCTCTAGACCAGGTATCAAAAGCCCCATCTATCACTGACGGGAGAAACATGTGGTTTTTTGTAATTGGTGCAGCCTGCGATAGGCCTCCAAGGGAGAAGGATCTCCTAAACTGATTCCACATTTTAATTGAGTGTATGATAACTGGGTTAGAGGTGAAGCTAGAAATGGGTTGTGTGAATGGCAGTCTGGCACACAGTAAGGCCGCTAGAGAAGTGGACTCAATGGACGCCCCTTCCAAAATTGTCCAATTGGGAACCGTGGCATCGTTCCTCACCCAGTATAACAATGACCTTATGTTGGCTGCCCAATAATAATACATGAAGTTTGGGAGTGCCATCCCTCCCATTGTACGAGGTCTCTGCAGCATACTTCTTTTAATTCGGGGTGGTTTTTTGTTCCAAATATAGGTTGATATCTGATTGTTTAGTTTGGAAAAGAAAGACTTTGTTAGAAAGACCGGAAGACATTGGAATATGTACAGAAATTTAGGCAGTACGTTCATCTTTATCGTATTAATTCTTCCCCCCAGGGAGAGAGGAAGGGGGTCCCAGCGCTCAATATCCTGTTTCAGGTTAGATAATAGAGGTTGATAATTAGCCATATATAGATCTTTATGGTTATGCGTAACCCATATCCCAAGGTATTTAAATTTCTTAGGGCTGATTTTAAAAGGAAATGAACCTAATGGTACCTGACTAGCCCCAGCACCAACAGGCATCAGCTCGCTTTTCTGGATATTAACTTTGTAGCCAGATAATTTGCCAAAGTCCGTAAGTAAGGCCATTAACTTGGGGAGACTGGAAAGGGGTTGCGATATGTACAATAACATATCGTCCGCATATAACGAGACTTTATGCTCCAATCCCGCACGCTGAATCCCCTTAATATCAGCATTTTGCCTCAGAGCCAAAGCAAGTGGCTCCATTGCGACCGCAAATAGAAGTGGGGACAGTGGGCACCCCTGTCTCGTGCCGCGTTGGAGCTCAAAATAGGTGGACAGATTATTGTTAGTGCGCACGGCAGCCATCGGAGATGTGTATAAAATTCGAACCCATGATATGAGTTTAGGGCCGAATCCAAACCTCTCCAACGTACTGAAAAGATAGCCCCACTCCACCCGGTCAAATGCCTTTTCCGCATCCAGTGAGAGCACTACTTCTGGCATACCAGGCGGGGAGGGGCCATAAAGAATATTCAGAAGGCGTCTAATGTTAAAGAAAGAAAAACGATTTTTTATAAAACCTGTTTGGTCGGGCGATATAATAGAGGGAAGAACACCTTCCAAGCGGCGGGCTATGACTTTAGCAAGAATTTTAACATCCGTGCAGAGGAGCGAGATCGGACGAAACGAACTGCACTCAAGAGAGTCCTTGTCTTTCTTGAGGATTAAGGAGATTACCGCCTGGCGCATAGTTGGAGGTAGGGATTTTGATGAGAGTGATTCTTCGAAAACTGACAATAGTAAGGGGGAAAGTTGGTTCGAGAATTTCTTGAAGAAGTCTGTTGGGTAACCGTCTGGCCCTGGAGATTTGCCACTTTGCATAGACCCAATTGCTGATGCTATCTCCGCGACCGAGAGGTCCTCCTCCAACCCAGCAGCCGTCTCCGGGTCTATAGAAGGGATCCGCAGGGTCCCAAAAAATTCTTCCAGCGCGGAAGGGTTTACAGATGAGTCAGAGGTGTATAATGTCTGATAGAAAGTTTGAAAGCGGGAATTAATTTTTAGGCTGTCCGTAATTTTTGAGCCCTGTTCATCGTTAATTGCAGGAATGGTCTGATTGGCAGTTCTTTGCCGCAGCTGATGAGCAAGTATCCGTCCAGCCTTTTCCCCATGTTCATAGTACCCGTGTCGCGATTTAGAGATAAGGTATTCAGCTTGTCGTGTTGAAAGGAGATCAAACTCGACCTGCAGTAACATACGCTTTTTCATTGTGTCTGCAGAGGGCAAATGGCTGTGTAGCCTATCTAGCTCCAATATCTCATCCGCCAGTTCTCTAAGGCGTGCAGTGCTTATTTTCTTTTGATTTGCGCAATATGAGATGACCTGGCCCCGTAGGTACGCCTTCAGCGACTCCCATATAGTTAAAGAAGACATTCCTGGTGTACGATTAATATCGAGGAATAGTGTAATCTCAGACGCGATGAAATTAGTGAAAGCTTCCTCTGATAGAAGCAGAGGGTTAAGTCTCCAAGGACGGCAAATGGACTGTGTATTGGGAATACGCATTCTCATAGTTAAGGGACCATGATCTGAAATAACTATAGCTCCATAGTCACACTTGGCTATGAGGGGAAGGAGTCTTTTATCCAGGAAAAAATTATCTATACGGGAATAGGTCTTATGAACTGGGGAGAAAAACGAATATTCTCTGGAAGTAGGGTTACGAAACCGCCACACATCGGCCACACCATATGATTTAAGAAAAAGACGGATTGATTTAGCTGATTTAGACAGAGAAGTCTTTTTGGGCGAGCTACGGTCTAAGACAGGGGAAAGTACACAGTTCATGTCCCCCCCAAGAATAAGATGGTGCGATGTCATGTTTGGTAAACGGGAGAAAAAATTGGAGAAGAACATAGGGTTGTCCCAGTTTGGCGCATAAACATTGGCTAAGATGACCGGAAACGCATAAAGTTGCCCCACCACAATAATGTAGCGCCCTGCGGGGTCAGCCTCCACGCTTGTCATCGTGAACGGTGTATTTTTATCAATTAGTATGGCTGCCCCTCTAGCCTTTGAGTGAAAATTTGAGTGATACATCTGTCCTGCCCACCCCCCTCTCAGTCGGGAATGGTCTGTTGTACGTAAATGTGTCTCCTGAAGGAAGGCAATATCTATATTTAGCTGTTTTAAATGTGTAAATAGCTTTTTGCGCTTCACTGGGTGGTTGAGCGATTTAACGTTCCAACTCACGAAATTGACCGAGCAACCATCCAACCCTCTGGGAGTATTGGTATCACTCATGTTAGGCAAGGAAAGTTATGAAATCTATAGGAATCTTAACAGCAAGCGAAAAGTAAAACATACGTCTGGCAAAATAAGTAATAAGTGAGTAATATATAAGCAAGTCTGGTATATCCCCCCTCCCCCCTCCCCCCTGACACCTACAAAAAACCAGGTGAACACAGTACCCTACCAAAACAAATCCACACATTTAGTGCTTATGTTGGGGAACTCTATAGAGCCAGCCGCTCAAGCTCCCGCCGGACCCCCCCCCCATACAAAGAAATCTCAAGACAGCGCATCATGATATGATGATAAACTCTGCTGCCTAATAAAAACATTTAAAAGTATAAAATAAGATGGAAAAAACATTGGAAAGCAACAATGGAAAATAATGGAATCAATGGAAGAAGAAAAATAAATAAATAAAAATAAAAACAGTAGTTAAATATATTCAAACATTCATCACCCCATCAGAGTTGGTCCCCAAGTGGAACAGAGCCATATAAGCCCATGATTGAGGGTGGTCAATACTGTATGTCCAGAGACAGAGATAAATAGAATGAGGAGAGAAGCAGCAGAATAACAATAATTTAAAAAGTGAATAAGAAAAAAAAACAAGAAAAAAAAAAAAAAAACAGTCTCCTGTTCAAGTCACTTCTCTACCCCTTATGAGTAAACAGATAAATTATTTCCCCCTTGGGGTAAGCTTTATATTAAGCCAACGCATATGCCCAGTCTCTTTCAACACCTGCATATAAACTGTCGTATATAAAAAGAAGAGAAAGAAAAAATAAATAAATAAATAACTAAACAGGTGGCGTTGGCAATGGTATTTTGAACACAAGAAAAAGCGTCTGGGGACCTACCCCGTAGCCTCTGTTGTAGGGATGACGTTCTTCTTAACATAAACCATCGCTTTGTCTGCATCTGTAAATTCCTTTTCTTCTCCGTTATGCGTGATGCGGAGTCGGGCTGGAAACAGTATGCCATACCGGACTCCCTGGCGGTTGCGCAGCAGCTTCCTGACCTCCGTGAACGCAGCTCTGGCCCTGGCGACGCCCGCAGCATAATCTGGAAAGATGGCAATGGTCTGCCCGTTGACCCGGAGTGGAGCTCGAGTGCGCGCGTAGTTCAACACCTCGACGCAGTCTTGGTAATAATGGAGTTTAGCCACGATGACGCGTGGTTTCCCATCCGGTCTCCTCGGAGCCAGGGTTCGGTGTGAACGGTCCACAAGCACATCTTTATCCAGCTGTAGCGCTTCCCTCAGTAGTTTCGAGACCGATGCAGTAGAGCATGATCCGTCCGTCTCGGCCACCCCCAGTATTCTGATGTTGCATCGCCTCATTCTTCCCTCCATGTCGTCGTATTTCCCTCTGAGCCCAGTTACCTCTGCTTTCAAGCCAGTCACCATAGTCTGCAGGGCCGCCACCTCGTCCGACCACGTTGATAGACCGCTCTCCACCTCCGTGATTGTAGCCTTCATTTGGTCAATCTCAGACCGAACAGCCGCCGTATTATTAATTATTTCATTTTTTACCGCTTGAAGCTCACTTTTAAGATAATTGAAATCTTCGGCCAGCGCATTTTTAAGCTCCATCTTTATCACCTCCGCGATGTCGGCTTTTAGCGAGAGGAGAATCTCCGATTTTAACTTTACTGCTACAGCGTCCATTACTGGGCTGTCCGGCCGGGGCGGGGTTGTCTGAGTCGGGCTACTTGTGGGACTCGATGTCGCGGTGGCTTTGGGCCCTGTAGCAGACGGTCCGCCGTATTTATATTTGCGCAGATTTGTAGCCATTGACCCACAAATACACACTCTTCTGACTTTAGGAGTATGTTAGGAATATGTTAGGAGCAGGTTTTCCAATGTTTTCCGATGTAAAACGCTTATTAACTTAAATAAAATAGAAGTCCGACGGGAGCTCAAACTACTCACGTCCTACTCCATTGCTAGCCCACGTGACCCCCCTAAAATCGTCTATCTTTTAAGTCTATTTATCTTTTAAAGCCATTTTATCTTTTATCTTATCTTTTATTATTATTATTATTATTATTTATTTATTTTATTTTTTTTCCTTCTTTTATTCTTTCTTTCTATAAATTGATCTTAAACTGTTAATGATGTATTGTCAAATCAATCTCTTTTGTCCCTTTCATTATTCTGTGAAGCACTTTGAATTGCATTCAATTGTATGAATATGTGCTATACAAATAAACTTGACTTGACTTGACTTGACTCAGACTCTTGATGACTTACAGCCATTTCACAAACCATGTATTTCGTACTGTTCCAGCATAATTTACAGCTAAATCTAGTCCCATCCCCCAATTCCCATAGAGATCCATTCAAATGCAGAGACGTTATAGTATCGCTTGTAAGAGTACCATAAAATAAGATATCAAGAGTCTTTTGATGTTGTTGGGTCACAGACATCAGGAAGTCATGGCTTGCAAAGGATATGCGACCAAATATTTAAAATGATTACTTTATTTTATATATAAATCTGTTAAAAATAAAAAGATTTTGATGTGGGATTTTTTTTCTCATAATAAATTTACTTCAATTAGAGGTTGGATTTTTCAAATTTTTTCAGTGTGACATTAAGCTAATTCAGTAAACGGTGAATGTTTTATAAGCCTTTTTACTCAACTTTACCAGGGGTGCCAATAATAGTGGAGGGCACTGTATATGTTACGACTGGGTTTCAATCAGCCATAACCAAAAACTGGTTTTACATTATTTATTTAAATAAACAAAAGTGTTTGAGTGCGTTTCAGTGTGCATCAGTATGGGGGTGTTGTAGGCGTGTACGTAGCTAAGTGGGGTGTGAAAACCCAAAATAACAAAAGAGGGGCACCACCGCCACCCCCTAGTTCACCACTGCACCTGCATTGAGTGAGACTGAAGGCGAACAGAGGGGGAGACGGTGCGCGCACGCCACATATATGGAAATAAATACGGGAAAATATACGGAAATAAGTAAATAAATAAATAGCAAAATATATACTGAAATAAATAAATATATTAGAAAATAGAGAAAGATATATGGAAATAAATCAATGTGAAAATAAGAATTATTAAAATAAAATTATCATTAAAGTTAAATTAATTGCACATACATTTACATTTCTTCATTTCCAGATTTATTTACTTATTTATATATTTTTAGATTATTTTATTTATTAATTTGCAGATTTATTTATTAATTTGCAGATTTATTTATTAATTTGCAGATTTATTTATTAATTTGCAGATTTATTTATTTATTTTCAGATTATTTTATTCATTCATTTTTATATTTTCACATTTATTCATTCATTCTTATATTTCCACATTTAATCATTCATTCATTTATTTATGTACTTATTATTGTGGCACTAGATTTATTTAATTATTTAATCTAATTATTTTGTTTGGAAAGCACTTTGAGCTGCATTTTCATGTATCTATATAAATAAAGCTATTGTACCCCACTGCTATGTCCAATTTTCTTTTTATTTGATCTGCTATACAAGTCTAGTACCCATTCAGAGACTAGGAGGGAAATAATTGTTGATGGGACAGAAGCACAAAATATACTTTTGAGGGTTAGAGCACTTTCTTTTTTGTTCCTCTTTGAAGTGTTACCATCCTTTAAAAAAAACTAATAATTAATTATAATTTGGCTGTGGCTGTAACGTGGCTGTGCTACTATCCTTTAAGATTTTTTAGAGAGTATAGAGAGTACTCTAGAGCTTTAAGATAATATTGGTAAATTGTTTTCTCTTTACATGGGAACACTGCAATTATGCATCTATATAATGTTGTACTCATCTTTGGATCTGTGTGAATGTTTTATTGGTAAAGTGCCCTGCAGAGATAATTGTCTCCTTGTAGACATGCCCTAGTGGCACAAGGGACAGTGCAATTTGTATAATTTAATTCTGTTCTAGGTGAGAGGACCTCTGATGATTGTTTAATTGTTTTCAGATCTCTGTGACAAATAAGACTGTCAATGGGCAGCCAGGGGAGCAAGGGGGAGGCGCTATGCCAGCAGCCCCTCCCAGCTACGAGGAGGCCACAGCAGGTAACAAGACCAGTGCACTCACACCACCGCTACCCTTTACCTGGACTCACTCTATCAATGCACTTATTTAGCCTCCTCCACCTAACTCCACCTCCACCTTCTAATCCTGATTCTCTGCCTCTCCCTCTCCCTCTCCCTCTCCCTCTCCATGAAGGATCCAGCCCCAGTTACAGTGGCAGTTACCTTGGCGATGGGGAGATGCTGACAGAATTCACTTGGGACGACAAGAACATCAGACGGATCTTTATTCGCAAGGTGAGTCTGCGCCGTGTGCGTGTGTGTGTGTGCGTGCGTGCGTGTGCATGTCAGCGTTTGTTTCATGTCATGTCGGTCTTTCCTTGCAGGTTTATGCCATCCTGATGATCCAGCTCCTCGTCACAGTAGCCATTGTGGCGCTCTTCACCTTCTGGTGAGCACTTTGAGCTCTTCTCTGCTCCCTTCCCGCATATAACCAACACTGTGAGAGCCTGCCTTCGTCTGTGTCTACATAACAGTCTTATTCTCTCTCTCTGCCAGTGACCCAGTGAGGTTCTACATTCAGACTCACCCTGGCTGGTACTGGGCTTCCTAGTGAGTGGATGTTTCACTGCTGCCGTACATGTGGCTGTACTGTGTCCCACTGATGGACGAACCAGAGTGCCAAAGTCCCGGAGTGCCAAAGACTTCCCCAATTTTCCATCCACTCGAGCTCGATTATACCGTTTGATCGATTATGAAGAATGAGCCTGAATGTTCCTCCAGAACATGGTCACCTGCATTCATTAAGCCTAGTAATTAATCTGGTAGTTAGAGGGTCCAGGAACATCTCTGGCACTCCAGGACCAACAAATGAGTGAGATTAAACTGAATTAACACTGACATTGATATGAATTATCTTGCTTTTAAACAGCATCGTGTTTTTTGCCACCTACCTGACGCTGTCTTGCTGTGCAGGACCAAGGTGAGTGTTACTCGACCTCCTGGATATGAAGCATCGAGGCCGTTCAGATGATTATCACAGATAACCCAGCATCTGCGGCTCCAGCACCATGTAATTTTAGAGGATGACAGTGCAACTAAGTCCATGACTTTATTACCTAACCCATTGTAATGCATGTACTTTTACACTGATGTGTTAATGGCATGCATATTGTTAATTATCAAATTGAGAAAATGGCACACAAAAAAACGAATAATGACCATCAATAACTCCTCTGTGCTTCAATTGCAGGAGGCAGTTTCCCTGGAACCTGATTCTGCTGGCCATCTTTGTGAGTATCCATGAATCAAAAACTTTCGAAATCCCCAATTTTTTTTTTCTGGGCAAAATTTATGGGGCTGGGAGAGTCTAGAGAAATGCTTTCATTTAAGGACATATATTTCCTTTTCCCCCATAGTCCCCAGTCTGATGCAGACTTATTGTGGATTTATGGACACAGGACATTATGGAAAAGGATTAGACGTCACTAATGATTTGAGTTGTTTTTAAAATCTTTTTAGGAGGAATGGGGCAATGAAGTGCTAAAAAAAGGGGAAACACCCCTAAAAGAGATTTAGTGAGATTTATTGAGGGTAGACATGTGGCAACATCCACAGGACTGCCGTTTCAGAAGCCATATACAAACCCCAATTCCAAAAAGGTTGGGACAGTATGTCCATGAAAGCAGAAAGCAGTGATTTGTAAATTCTTTTTGAGATATATTTAATTGAAAACAGTACAAAGAAAAGATATTTAATGTTTTGCCTTATCAACTTTATTGATTTTTGTAAATATACGCTAATTCCGAATTTGATGCCTGCAACACGTTCCAAAAAAGTTGGGACAGGGGCAAAAAAGAGACTGGGAAGTTAAAAAAACACCCGTTTGGAACATTCTACAGGTGAGCAGGTGATGCTATCATGACTGGGTATAAAAGTATATCAAAAGACTTTTTATCTTATTTTCAGGTACTCAGCTTAATCTAGTCCCACCCCCCAATTCCAATAGAGATCC
Source organism: Ilyophis sp. 1 JC-2022 (assembly GCA_022702515.1). Taxonomy (NCBI): domain Eukaryota; kingdom Metazoa; phylum Chordata; class Actinopteri; order Anguilliformes; family Synaphobranchidae; genus Ilyophis; species Ilyophis sp. 1 JC-2022. The sequence goes on along the minus strand of CM040396.1, from coordinate 47,110,386 downwards.
ATTCAAATGCAGAGATGTTATAGTATCGCTTGTAAGAATACCTGAAAATAAGATATCAAGAGTCTTTTGATTTACTTTTATACCCAGTCATGATAGCATCACTTGTTTACTTGTGGAATGTTTTTTGAACTTCCCAGCCTTTTTTTTGCCCATCCAAACTTTTTTGGAATGTGTTGCAGGCATGAAAGTCAGAATTAGCATATATTTACAAAAATCTATAAAGTTGATAAGGTTTTCAATTAAATATATGTAAAGGAGAATTTATAAATAACTGCTTTCTGCTTTTATGTGCATTTTACATACTGTCCCAACTTTTTTGGAATTGGGGTTTGTACAAGTCCCTTCGCATGGGCGTGGGTTTGATCCTCTGCCGTGGCAACCACTCGGCTTTCTACCTGTCTAAATAAATCAAAACACGAAAAAGGAGTGTGGGCTGTTAGAGATGATGTATATCACAAATTATGTCAGTGGAATTTTTTTTTTTCTTTCAGATTTTTACCCATTTTGGTAGCCAATTGCACCCCTATGTAATTAAATTCCTTGTAGCAACCACTTGAGAATTAGCCGCTACAACCCTGTTAGCCGGTAGTAGGAAGTAGGGCGTCCTCTTCAGGGTGCAACTCTTCCAAGCTCCTGACCGTGATTCCGGCTCGCCTGAGGCCGCACGTATGTGACAATTCTCCCCTGCCGAGTCCCGCCCCCCACCCCGGGAGCGGACGCCAATTGCCACTACCGCAAGGCACTGGCCATAGTCGGATCTGTCACGACCGGGGATCAGTCTGCTGCACCACCGCAGTGCGAGTGGAATTTATTTTTTGATGTAATGTTTTATGTTGTTGTTTAGTTTGCTGTAGTTTCTGCCAGTGAAACTTGCAGTTTAAGGGGTAATTCCACCTAAAAACAATGTTAATCTTATTTAACAGATCAAGGCGCTATTTAAGTCTCTCTTTGTGGCTGGCCAAAACAAAATCTGTACTGTTATTTCAATATAAAATGTAAAATTCGGTAGAGGTATGACGTATACCTCTACCACTTCCTGGTCTCTGAAAGACTACAGTGTTTGCAAGTGGATGTGTAAATTACATAGGCATGTCGATGGAGCCAGCGTGGGAAGAAATGTTGCCTGCATCTGTCACTGTTCTGAATTGGGACTACAGAACGAGTGGGACACATCGGAGATATCTAGCTATCATTGCTATTTTATTATAATGTCAGAAAATTACATTGATAGGCTACGTTATTTCCTAAAGATGTTTTGGCAACCTAAACTAAACAGGACTTGAGTGCTGTCGGTTACAGAGTGGAGCTCCTCCGGTATTCCTTGATTCCCTGTAGCCTACATCTTCCTCTGCCTTATTGAATCACCTGGTAAGGTACCATGTCAACTAACGTTACATTATGATCCATGACCATGAAAAGTAGACTGAGTAGAGCTGATCATAATAAGGCTAGTGCATTAGCTGTTGTTAGCCACAGGGTTCTTAGCATAAAACAAATTGTTTTTTAAATATGTTTGCGATGCAGTAGGCTATAGTAGCTAACCTTGCATTCGTTAATGGAAGGAGGGCGGATATCGGGGTGGTAAACGCAACGTCTCCATGTTATTACCGACATCAGTGCGTTCGAGTTGCACTGGGAAAGTTTTGGCTTTGCTAGCAAACATAGCTAAAACAACTAGCCAACAACAATAATGTTTTAACTTTTAATGTATATGTTTATCATTCTGTATCGGCATGTTAGTCGATACAAAAGCATTTCATACTGAAAAACGGGAGGTCGGGGACTCTGAGGTTGATTTTCTGACATGGAACCGGGGTGAGAAATGCGTAGCCTAATTAAGTGTTACAGACTTCTGACTAGGCTGGCTAATGTTTTCACGATACCAAATGTAGACAAATGAAGGGCCGTATTTCCCCCGTTTTTCTGGAGACTGAGCTAATGATGGTGGTATTTTTTCAGTATAACTGTTACATTAGTAGCTAACTTTCCAGTGAGTTACGTAGCCTCTCTCGTCTCAAAGAAACGCTGCAGAAACGCACTACACTAGCAGTAAAATGCCCAGCCCCTCTGCCTCGGCTTCTGTAACGTCATTCAGTGGGCGTGGCAACCTGTTGTCTGAACAGTAAGCTCCTTGTAGTTCATAGGAAGGCAAGTACCTGGTACATGCGCAGTAGTTTGGGACTATGTCTCTGCTCTCACTACAGGTAGAAAGTTGGCTGAGAGCTCATTTTAATCAGGAGGTGAGCTACTTTTCTACAAACCAAACATCATTTTTGGGTGGAATTACCCTTAACAAAATGGTTCCATGAAGCCTTTATTTGAATACACTGGCGGTCTGTACTGGACCCTGCTGTCTCTGTGCACGTCCTGATTCAAACAATGCGACAAAGCGATGTGCCTAACACTTTGAACAATGACGTTAAAATGACGTTTCTCTTGTGTACGACAGCAGTGCATTATGAGATATTGACCACCAGTGTGGTCTCATGAGTAAGGAAGCCAGCCTGTAATGTGCGTCAAATTCCCAGCTGGGACACTGCTGTAGTTGTACCATTGAGACCCTGATCCTCTGAACAAAATGTCAACATAGCGCTTGTTACAGAGAACTGTCTCAAAGATGCTGTACAGAGAAACAGAAAGATAATTTAGCAAAATCCTGAACCCTCAAAAAGCAAAGTTGGGACACTCATTGGTGAGAAACATCTACCGGGAGGAACCTGGTTAGAGAGGGGGAGCACATCCTCCGCTGGCCGGCCTGGTTTAACTAAAGGTGGAATGGATCGTAACAAAATGTAATGAGGGGTCTTTCACATCGATTAATGAAATGGGTTGAGCAGGTTAAAGTTTTGAGATACTAAACTAGCTGGTAAGTAGGAAGTCCAATGAAGAGATGTATAATATTCAATATGATAACATTATAATATGCAATATAATATCCAAGAGCTTGCAGCTGTGCTCTGCTAACTGCAGCCTCTTGTGTTCCAGACTCTGTCTCTCTCCTATATGACAGGGATGCTGTCCAGGTAGAGTCACCCCCAAACCCCCCCCCCCTCCCGATTCTCGCTCTCTCTCTCTGCACGCCCGATTCTCACGGTCACCTGTGTTTCTCTCCTATACTCTGTTTGCATGCTTCCTCAGACTGTGAGCATGGCCAGCATGATGGCTTTCGTGTCCAGGTAACCCAGTTGTGCTACTGCGTGGTGACTCATTGCCCCTGCCGTGCTAAGCCTATCACATCACTCCTGCAAAAGTCTGGCTTGGCAACAGCCTCTCCCCACCCTTTCATTTAAAAGCACTGCTGTTCTTTATTGATATCAACTAAATTATCAATGGGATTATTGGAAGTTATCAGTTTACACCAGTATTTAACTTATCGCATTCACATGGCATAAGACATGTCATTACTCCAAAAGCCGCGTTTACATGATTCTCTCCATAATCTTCTCTGTGGAAAAGGACAAAAATGTTCTGCCCCTCAAAAACGATGAGGAGTCCATGCCGCAAAGCTACTGGAACCCTATTGGAATTGTTCAGATTATTATGATTATTATTAGTCTTCATTATTTTTCTGCCCTAAACGTATCTGGATCTCAAAAACCATAAGGTGCAGAGCTACGAAATTTGGTAGATAGCTTGAAAATGTCACTCACTACGCAGTCACCAAAATTCACATTGACCAGATGATGGCGCTATAACAAGGTGTTTCACATTTTGGCCTGGCAATCACAAACCGAGAAACATTATCTTTTTTTTTTACTAATGCAGAATCCAACGATTTTTCACTATATTGGATTTTTCACAAGTTCGTGATTTATATGAAAAACAAATATGAAAAACATATTTCTTCTAACTTCTACATTGACTGATTGAATGTTCCAAACAGGTGTTTTTCTTTTTTGGAACGTGTTGCAGGCATCAAATTTGGAATTAGTGTATATTTAGAAAAATCTATAAAGTTGATAAGGTAAAACATTAAATATCTTTTCTTTGTACTGTTTTCAATTAAATATATGTAAAAGAGAATGTACACATCACTGCTTTCTGCTTGTATGTGTATTTTACATATGAGTGTGTATTTACAAAATAGCCCATAATGACAAAGTGAAAACATGTTTTTAGAAATTTTTGCAAATGTATTAAAAATCTAAAACTGAAATCTCTCATTTACATAAGTATTCATACCCTTTGCTTTAACATATTTTTAAAGTATCATATTTAATATTTGGTCGCATGTTCTTTGCATGCTGTTACTTCCTGAAGTCTGTGACCCATCAACATCAAAAGACTCTCGATATCTTATTTTCAGGTACTGTTACAAGCAATACTATAAGCTCTCTGCATTTGAATGGATCTCTATGGGAATTGGGGAGTGAGACTAGATTCAGCTGTAAATTACACTGGTACAGTATGGAACACATGGCTGGCTAAATGGCTATAAGTCATCAAGGGTCTGAGTTATCGAACGAGCCCCAAACCATCACTCTGTTGCCAGATATGGAGTAGATGTGGATGGATCACTGCAAGGGTTATTTCTCCTGACTCATTTTCCTATAGAACTCTATTGTAGAATATGTCTGTAATGTAATAAAACATGGAGAAGGTGAAAGGGGTATTCAGACTTTCCGGCTTGACTGTATATATATATATACACACACAAGTATACACTGTGTGTGCATGTCTGTATATGAAGACGGGTGACAAATTAAAGGAAAAAAACAACATAAAGTGTCTTAGTAAGATGTTGGGCCACCACGAGCCACCAGAACAGCTTCAATGCGCCTTGGCAGATTCTACCTGTAGTCTAGCATAGATTCTAGTCTCTGGAACTCTACTGGAGGGATGGAACACCATTCTTCTAAAAGTTATTCCCTCATTTGGGGTTTTGATGATGGTAGTGGAGAGCGCTGTCTAACACGTCGGTTCAGAATCTCCCATAGGTGTTCAATTGGGTTGAGATCTGGTGACTGCGAAGGCTATAGCATATGATTCACATCATTTTCATACTCATCAAACCATTTAGTGACCCCTCGGATATGGATGGGAGCATTGTCATCCTGGAAGAGACCACTCCCATCAGGATAGAAATGTTATCATAGAATAAAGGTGATCACTCTTTGAATTGATTTACAGTGACCCTTCCCTCTAGGGGACAAGTGGACCCAAACGATGCCAGGAAAATGCCCCCCACAGCATCAACAGCCACCAGACCCCCTCACTGTAGGGGTTTTTCCTTTAATTTGTCACCCGTCTGTATATATATATATATATATATCTGAAAGCAGAAATAATTTGTCTATTCGGTCATATATTGTGAAGTGTCAATATCTCAAGAATATATTTTACTGCAAAATATTTTTTGCGTATTTTTAACCTATATTTCAATAGGTTAAGAAAGATGATTTTTGAACATTACGCCTGTTAACCACTTTCCTGCTTGTTATGAACAGTTTCTACAACACCAAGTCTGTGCTGCTCTGTCTCGGAATCACAGCCATGGTCTGTCTGTCTGTCACCGTCTTCAGCTTCCAAACCAAGGTGAGGAGGGTCACACCACACTGTAGTATAGGGCTCTTCAACTCATTTCTGAAAGGGGCCAGATTATTAGCCAGGTTACACATTTACATTTCTTATTTATAGAAGAATAAGTGGTATGTGATGAAGTTTGTATTGGAACTCATGCCAATACAAAATAAAAGCAATAAGTTATTTCCATTTTTCTATATGTTTCTCAGAAAGTGTTTTATTTATTAAAGGGAGTATAAGGTATAAAAGCAGTCAAGCATTTCATTGTAAGAAAATTCTGAGCAGCACAAAAACACAATACAATTCCATGTAAAACAACAAGTAAAGCGAACGGAAAGGAAGAGGTATATAAATAAAGCACATCATAAATGCCTAAAGGTTTACATATCGTCATGTCATTCAAAAGCCTGTTTTTCATCCAGCTCTATGTACTGTAGCTCTTTCAACCAATCAACTACTAATGACTCAATAACTCAACAGCTTGGTTTGTTCAAAACCTCATATGACAAAACCATAATTCTGCATTTATAAATGGAATGAAACCGTTTTTATGCTGTCCTTGAGAATTAACCCCTTAACTAGCACCAGCCCAAATAGTTTAGTTTATTTGTAATTGTTGCGTTGTTTTACAGTGAAAGTTTTAAATAATCTGGTCGCACAATATACAGTTTGAAAGTGTTAAAACTCACTAATTCTATTTCTATAAACTATTTTACAATCCCAATGTTATAGCGACAACGGTTTCTTATTTTGTAACATGACACAAAACAGGCTCAATCAAAATTATGACTCTGTATGTTGTATTTGCTCCATGGAAATCTACAGACTAATAACGGTAAAGTCGGTATCCTTATCACGGCAAAAATAATAATAATAATAATCTTTTAGGCGAGGAAAAAAAGTTTGAGATTTTGTTACTTTTTTTCAGTAATAGAGTAATTCTGACTCTTGTAAAACAAATGCCCAAGGGTTACCTTACAGAAGAGATCAGGATTATGCCTGTAGTCAAAGAGGTTCAAGAACAGTAACCATTTAACTTTTGGGCTTGTGTTCAAAAAAGCTGGTGCTAGAGAAGGGATTAAATATTTGGAGAAACAAATTTTTGCGTTGCGCCAAAAGTATACTGATAATAACCCTCACTTTGTGGAGGATCAGAAGTATTCATATGGGGGAAGAGTAAGCATTGAGTATCAGTTTCTGTATTCATATAGGGGAAGAGTAAGCATTGAGTATCTGTTTCTGTATTCATATGGGGGAAGAGTAACCATTGAGTATCTGTTTCTGTATTCATATGGGGGAAGAGTAACCGTTGAGTATCTGTTTCTGTTCAGGTTGATTTCACTTCCTGCCAGGGCATGCTCTTCACCTTATGCATGGTCTTGTTCTTTTGTGGGATTGTCTTGGCCGTCGTCGTCCCTTTCGGATACGTGAGTAATTCCTCCCCCCCTCCCCATTCTTTGATTTCGGAAAACTGGCATTTGCTTATAATGCACCTCGGTCATGGAACATGCTACAAAAATAACTAAAGATGGATAGCCCCTGTTACTTTGGCTGAATTCAAAGACGTGATTCATAACACTGTAACTGAGGAATGGACATGCGTCTAACTCTAATTGCCATTATCTTAATGTAGTTATTTATTTATTTTTCTCAATTGCTGTATTGTTTGAATGTTGTCTTGTATTGCTTTACTTATTGTATTGCTTGCTGCCGCTTGGCCAGGACACCCCTGTAAAAGAGATTTAATATCAATGGGATTTTCTTGGTAAAATAAAGGATAAATAAAAATAATAAATAATGCCCCCTTGTACTCTTTGTAGTGTGGGTATATTTAAAGTTTTAATAGGAGATGAAGTAATGGTTTATTTTTGGGTATTGCTGGGACAGATTTACTAGTCTCTGGAGAAGGATTGTACTAATCCCTTAGCCGGGTTGACCCCGCAAGTCTAATACCATTGCGACATTTGTCCCAGCATCACTTGACTTGGATAAAACCTGTCCTTTGTTGCAGGTGCCCTGGTTACATGCCATCTACGCCACTCTAGGAGCGATACTATTTACAATGGTAAGATTCAAGCATTGAGATCTCATTGTTCTATAGGTTTCCAATCCAGTTTTTCTTTGAGGTCTCACTCCCTCTCTATTTTCTCTCTCCCATAGTTCCTAGCATTTGATACCCAGCTGCTTATGGGGAACAGGCGATATGCCATGAGCCCAGAAGAGTACATCTTTGCTACGCTCAGCATCTACCTGGACATTATCTACATCTTCTCCTTTTTCCTCCAAATGTTCGGGTCAGGCCGGGAGTGATCCTGCCACCCTGCTTTTCATGACCCGAGAGGTATTACACTGTGATCGTCTGTAACCTGCCCTCTCCAGGTCCAGGTCTTTCCCAGGTCTCTCACTTTCTCATCTCACCCCGCCTTGCATGATCGACTAACCAGCTTCACTTTACAAAAACTGTTCCCAGTCCTAGTACATGTTTGTGACGTCTGTCATTTTGTCTTTTAGACTGTCTAACAATATCAAACAATTGATTGCGCTCTAGTCAATTCACGACGGTACAGCACTACCTAAACCTTTGTCTCATTGGTCCACTCTCTCCTGCTTACTGCCCCCCCCCTCCCTCCAATCACATGCTCACTGCAGGGCTGCCTGTTTACAGCATTTATTTTTCAGTACACAAACAAGATCCAAATGGTGGAAACCTCCATTGAACACTGGCAGCCATATGAACACCAGCATGCAGCTGTTCATTCCTAAAGCTCACTATAAAGAGCTCTAACACTGTACTGAGCCATCCTCTGTTGTGTTTGTTCCATAGATGTTGTATGCTACAACATATAAAATAAGTGTGTTATTACGAACCATTTGTGTTTTGGGGATTACTGTAACCTGTGGAACTGAACTGGTAAAAATGGGTACACGTTAATTAAAATATTTTGTGAATTGTCTTGGATTTGACACTGAGAGATCGGGGTAGAAATGAGACAAATCACTATCTGACCATCTTCTATTCAAACTACATCCACTGCTGATTCTGAAGAGTAGATATCCATGGTTTTACTCCAAACACACATGATATCACCAGTGTGTTTCTTTTCACACCATTGACTACAGATAAGCTTGCATTGAGTGGCGTCAGAGGAAGACGTCAAGATATATTTCTTGTTCATTGATTTAAAAAAAAATCAGACTCCTGATATTCCCGCATCTCTAATCCGGACCATGCCAGTGCCGACTATGGCTGGCAGCCCTGCAGGGCGATGCACAGTTTATGATAGCTGATGCTATGCCATTGAATGGAAGCTTTCAGTTAGCCTGGGTTACGGTGTTTCATTGCACGCTAGCGACCTCCGGTGGTCCGGCGGCACTTGAAGTGTCTTCCTCCGACTCGTGTCCGTGGAAGCTAAGCTTGTCGACGACAGTATTATAAGAAGTGGTTGCTGATATTACATGCTTCAGAGGAAAGCACATGTTTGTCTGCGCTCTTCCAAATCAATAGCAGAGGTTGCAGTGCCGATGATGATCAAAATTAAGAGGAAAAGGGGAAAAGCATTAAAAAATAATAATGACTGTATTGGGTTTGTAGTTGTTGATAAAGCTGGGTCTCTTTTTCTGTCCTTTGTGTCGTTTGCTGTCTGACATCAGTACGAGAATGCTTTCACTCCTATGTGTTTGTTCTTGTGTTCTCTACTTTGTCAGTACTCAAATTTTACTCTCCTAAAAACTCAGCCAACTCCCCTAATTGCACTCTGTAGTTTGAGCATTGAATTTTGGTTTTCCTTTCTGTGTTTTTTTTCAACGTATTTTATGCTGTCTTAGCCAGAGCATGTTAGTTTTAGTATTATGGTGTATGCTTTTTCAACACTTTTTTTCCAAGTGTATGCTGTTGTCAAATATACAAGAATCATGGCTATGTCTAGGATTACCAGGACTTTATTTCTTATTGAATTAAAAATTTCACGGAGCTTAGACCAGACCTACCAAAAGACACATAATTTGATATCAAACACTGACCGAGGACTTTGGTCTCAGCAGAAAAACAGATTGGCTCAAATCAGTTATTAAAGGGAAATTGCAGTTTTATGGTACCTATTTTGGGTAATTTGATAATTTTAGGCAAACCCCCCCCCCCCACTAAATCCCCTCACCCTTTCATCACTGGGAAGGAATCTTCAGTGTGTTACTTCAGAGTCAACTGATGCTGAGCAATATAATATATGAACTAAATAACCTCTTCCAAAATAATCAACAATGCATTTGCTGATGGCTGCCAGGGAAATATGGAATGCTTTCAAGGTGAGGGCAAATGCTTCTCAGATCTCATGACAGCTAGTGAGAGAAAATTCTTAAATAGATCAAGCAAATTTCAAGCATTATACCAATATATTATATATCAAATACCTTTAGTGCATTTCTGGTCTGATACAATATTAGAAAATTGGTTGTAAATACAAAAAGAAAATGTTATTTTAGTGATGGAAATTTGGAAATAAATGGATTTCAATTTGAATCCCAGCAAACATAGCTATAACATTCAGCTAATAGCATTATAGAAGCTCAAGTGAAATCTCCATGGCGACTATTAGTTTTGCGCTGGTAACTACAGCATCCTCTTAATTTTGCTCCATGTTTGTTAGGGTTGCTGAAATAAATTAAAAGTTTCGACCTTGACACCAGTCAAGTTAGCTTGGTCTCCCATGCATGGTCAGTGAATGCTGTTTTTGTATGCATGCAAACTCTTGTCTCATCAAGGTGTTCATGGCAAGTAGGCCTTGTTCGAACGTACCATAAATTACATTGGCATCAAGTTGTGGTGCTGCTTGAATTAAATGAGAAAGACCATCTATGTCTCAATATCTAATATTTTCATATCTTTACAAATCATTGTTTTTCTAAGTAGGTATCAAAAACTAACTCTCAATATTAATTTAGTTCAGGCTTCAAGGTATGAAATAATTTTCCAATACACATTGCAATTGTATTTTTATCAGGCATTTATTTGGGAAAAAAAGATAATCGAAGATCATAGAAGTTTGTTTGATGCCAAAATCGGCAGCTATTTATATTTAGTGTATTGGTAAAGAATCTATTTGGAGTAACACAGCGGTCAGTTACACTTCTTTACGAAACATTTTATAGGGGAATTCCACTGAAAAACAACATTAACCTTATTTAACAGATCAACTGTCGCTTATTTGTGGCTGTTGTAGTTCACAGTAAAGCATGTACCTGGTACACAGTAGTTTGGGGCTACATCTCTGCTCTCACTACAGGTAGAGAGTTGGCTGATAGCTCATTTTAATCAGGAGGACAGCTACTCTTCTACAAATCAAACATCATTTTCCGGTGGAATTCCCCTTCAAGGATAATGCTTGTTTTTCTTCACACAAAATAATTTTGAAATTTTTATTTATTAATAATAATAATATTAATACATTTATTTATAATTAAATTTAGAAAAGCTACATTTGTATCTGATAACCACAGTACTGATAGAGTAACTGCTATTTTTGTGAAATAATGAAGAGATTCTGCTTTCTCCCAATGCTCCATATATTCTGTATGTGTCCAATTCATTGTATGAACTGAAACACACATCCTGTATATTTTACTGTCCATTTATTTACTTCTGTATGTATTTATTTGGTGAAATGAAAGAAGATTGTATTTTATCCAATAAACTAAAAATAAATTATTCAATACTGACTTTGTTTATGCAAGCCTTTAATTTATGGAAAATCTAATGTCGGATTTACACCAAACGAGTTTTGCCACGTAATGTCGCAGGTATGCGTCGCTGGGACTGATAATGACAGCGTTGAAGTTCGTAAGGTGAGCGTTCCCTTCTGGTGTCAGTCAGGTTCGGTGGAGATTCGCTTCGGATTCCATTAATCTGTACAGCATAATTAGTTAGCAGGCTGGGTAAATTAGATTAAGCTAAATTAGTTATCAACCTGGGAAAAAAGTTTTCAGCTTGTCTAGTTAGCTAGCTATGCAAGCTGGTACATAACTTAAGCAAATTAGTTAGGAAAGACTTAATGGCCGAAGCAGTTATATTAAAAAAAGCTATGAACGATAGTTCGCAGCTGTATGAAATACAGAAAAAACGTAATTTTGTAAAATAAACTGGTAGTCAACATTTAAGAGATACAAACATACGGGTTATTTGTTGCTTTGTACTGACTCCAGCCCTCCCGCTGTTTGCCGCCGTTATTCATAGACTTTGAATGGAATCTTGTAGCTTTGTCTCTGTCGCGAGTAGATGGTGTGAACGAGGCTTCACTCGTGATTCCTGCTGCTGACAGTGACACCAGTAGAATTACACCTTGTCTGAGAAGGTCTTGCTGCAGCCTGCGGAATGGGGTGGGGTCGGATATGGGCGGAGACAGATGTCAGACCCTGAACATACAAGGAGGCGAGGCGGTCCCCATTTTTTCTACAGTCTATCGCTGTGCCTTTGAGACAACCTATGTGCGGTCCACATAACGATACCATAGGCGGAGGGTGTGTAAGGCTTCCCTTGGCCTGACATGGAAATTAAAATAAAATAAAATTTATGAATACAAATGCTAGCTATAGATAATCCACTAGGCTACTTCCTACTGCGGAGGAGGTGACAATAAGCTGGTCGGCAGCGTGTAATGTTTCTGTGGTAGGATGAATTGCAAAAAACAGTTCTAAAGGCCCAAATGTGCACACAGCACACAGTCATGGCCTCACATTCAAGGGCAGACACTCACGTCAGGAAAACAAGCTCATTATTTGTATCTGTATTGATCAATAGACGATTGTCCCAAGCTAGGCACACAGTATGATCTTATCTTCGACACCTGTAAATCAAGGACATATACACACACCCACACGCAGGGAAATTGAAGGGAAAAACTCGCTCTCAGCAGAAACACATATTGTGAAACACTCCCTAATTTCCCATGGTGAGTTTTTAGTTATCTCGAAAAGGAGGCAATGGACCCATTAACACACACACACACACACACACACACACACACACACACACACACACACAGGCAACTAGATGAATGTTTCTAGTCTGAAGAGATAACATGAATGACTCCCTAACATTCCTTGGGGCCTGATTGTCGAAAAGAACGTCCAGCATCCTAGCCTTGGAAAGGTATGTGTGTGTGTGTGTGTGCAGTTTGAGAACTAATAGAGTTTATTAAATCCAAAGAAAACATTTCTCTTTGCCTTCACAAACATTTAGTATAAAAGACAATAAATTTCAAATAATGTTGGTTTTTTTTTTTTAAGATGTTGTCTTTGGTTTATAAAGCAACTACCTGTGGTAAACAGCATTTAAAAAGCTTATAGCTAGTATTATTTAACCCCTCAGAGCATTGTATTATTATGTATGGAACCACTATGGTCAGACCATGGCCAGACTGTTTCTGAAATAATTGAATCACAGTATTACATCAAAACTACCATATAAATAAGGGTCATATGTAATGCTTAATTAAAACCAGCAGAGACCGCTGCAGACCATAGAAAAAGTAATCTCTCAGAAAAGGGGAAACCCCCCCAGAAAAGGGGGGGTCGAAAATAAAATATAAAATATCAGCTGAACTTCATGGTGCTGCTGTTATGTTTTGCTTCTGTCATTAACGGACCTGTTTTTACGTCTCGTGGGTGAGCATGAAATTGACAGACTTAGACTGGACCGTGTGATTGAGTGTTTTTAACATATGTATGCTTAGCCGATCAACCTGGGTATGTATATTCAAGCAAATCTTTTTGCAATAAATTAAGTTATATCAGACTCTGGAATGTAGTGTCTATTTGGAAGAAAGTTTGAATTACTTGTAGTGGAATGGTCCTGACCCCCGACAGGGCGGTGAAAGGATTATTCGATTTATTATACAATTGTCCATTAGTTAGGCCCAACTGGAAATAGCTGGCTGATAGCCCAGTTGTTGCCCTGGTGGTCAATTCAGTTTAAATAATTTTTTTATTTTCTATCCATCTTTTACTAATGTGTAATGCTTAGACATGGCTTTTTGCATTGTCTGGTCGGACCAGGCGAATACTACACAAATCCGAACCAAACCTAGAACCTAAAATTCCTAGGTACCAACTTTTACCACTAGGTGCTGCTATAACAATAACGTTAACCACAGTTAAGTGTAACCTACAGTTGCAAGGCTAAGAGACACAGACCATTAGAATAGTTATTTTCTTATTTTGGTGAATATATATATATTTTTTTTTACTGACTATATTTTGTCATAGATACCATATTTTATCAATGTATCATGGTAAAAAAAAAAAACAACAACTGTTGTTTTAGAAAATCTTGCACAGAATTACGTTATAGACTTGTTGCTTTGTCATTTTCGTGGATGGTTTTAAATCTCCCGATACACGACTACTTTACAAGCAAAGCCTACATGAGCTCTTGTACTCAAAAAACTGTATTTACGGTGAAATTAATGCAAAGAATTTTGTGCACAAAGTTCAATACTTCCCCCGCCGTAACCTAGCCTTACCCTGCAGTTGGTTCACCCTTCGCCTATGGTAGATACCGCATTAGCCCATAGAGCATATAGCCTAACGTTGCGGCGATACTTCTGCACGGCTGCCATATTAGGGCGGTCAAGATCTGCGTATAGTGGTAGTGGTAACGGTAGTGTATTGACAGATGCAGACTTCCTCTGATAAAATCAACTATAACTCAATTAAATTTCGACACATTTTAATTAAATTAGACTTTATAAACTTTATAAATTTCTGCATAACACGGGTTACTTGTACAGCTATTTGTAAAATGCCCTTTTAACTATTAGACAATGCATGAGTTGTCACAATGTTGTCAGAGCTGATTATGATTTTATTGTTTGAAGCTGATAAGAAAGCAGGTAGCTTTTAGATTGGTAGCTCTCATTTATTATAACCTTATTAGGTTATAGCCAGTGTTCAAATTGTCGTTGAACGTGGGGGAGCGCCCCCTTGTTAAGATATGCAATTCTGTAAAACGAAACGCATTGGGTTCAGTCCAATCGCTTATTTTCACTCGTTGCATCCTTTTCTCATGTCCTTTCCTCTGTCCTTAGCTCCAGGCCTGCACTGGCCATTTAACAGTTCTGGCAAATGCCAGAAGGGCCGGTCTGATTTTCTAATGTTTTGGGCCAGTGTAGCATAGGCTACAACTCTTCCCAGCGTATACATTTTCCTGGATACTTCATGGTCCGTCACTCGAACAGGACAAATAACCAATCACTGCTCAACTACGAAGTTGAGCAATGTCCAATCAGATAACACTTTTGTTGTGCACGTTTATGAAAAGACAAGCTATCTTTTTTAACCCATTCATAGTCAGTGGCTAGTATTCGTGCTATGTAATGCGAGTGTAGAACTCACTAATAATGTTTATTTACAGGTCAATTGAACAAACACATTGAAAATGATCAGTTCAGTGCTAGTAGCTAGTGAGATGTACAGTCAAGCAATGGACCTGGAAGTGGGAAAAATTATACGCTGTGAAGAATTGTTGCAAGAAAGAGAGGTAGGACAGTTAGTATTTTCATATTGTAGCCTATTCTATTAATTTGTGGCTTGGTCATATATTGATTGGTCATGTAAAGGCATGTAAGTTGGCCGTGTGTGTGTTTTTTGGCCGCCGTGCCATGCGCGCGTGTGTGAATGTGTATGGTAAGCCGAACAGATCAAAAGCTGACGCAAACTAGCGTGCACACCGCCTAGTTGGACAGCCCACGCCACCCAGTTCGACAGACTCAAACGCACAGACTGCAAGCATTTTTATACTGGACTGGTGATAATACTGCAAACTCATACATATTGCATGACCTAGTTAGCTAGCCCTACTGTGGCTATCTAGCTACACTACTGTCAACAAAACACACATACGCACTTTATACACACAATGGGCCTCATTCATGAAACGTGAGCAGAATTAATTTGTACGTAAATCATTTGTATATGCATTTTTGCCCGTATTTTAGTATTCATCAACATTTTCGTATCTGAGATTTGTTAGCACACGTACCTCGTTCGTAAATTCAGAATGCCGATAAATGTAGCTTCTGAGTGATAATTAGAATATTAATTTATTTTTATTTTCTGTTAAATTCACAAGACTAAATATAGCCTTTGAAATACACATTGCAAACTTAATAAGTTATGATTGTAAAAAGCAAACACTTTAGATTACGCTTATTAATCAATTGTAGGCTATGAAGCTGTTTAATTAGACCCATAACATAGTCCAATGAACGCTCCCAGATATAGCCTACTATTTTTTCTAAATTGCTAAAAAAAAATATTCTACATGAGCTTACATAGGCTATGCTATAACACACATTTAACCAATGCACGAAATGTGCTTTAAAGTGGCTTACATGTCTGTAGCCATGGTTGCAATTGTGGTCAACAGCTTAATCCAGCTAATGCCAGCATACATCCAGTTCCCCTACAAGATGCAAAGACAGGTGGAGGGTAAAGCTGGTTTTTATGAAATTGCAAACCTGTCCAATGTTATCGGTGCCATAAACTGCACACCCCAGTGCACGTTTTTGTTGAAAAGTCGGTGAAACGCCGTCTCGCGTTCAGGGATAAACCGGATAAACTGGGATAAACAACTTTATTTAAAAGTGAAAGTTTATTAACCGGTTAGAATGTAGCCAGCAGGCTATATCCCGATAAAACCTGAGCTGTGTGGGACACGCACATCAATATGACGGCAATTAGAACGCGCCAGAGAGATTCTAAAATAAGGTAGCCCATGTGATTACCCGATTTCAAACCACAACTCACATGCACAGAACCCCAACAGAATTACAAAATTTATTTTCAGGCTGCGATAAAGCAATGCGCTCGTATGGTACATGTTATCTCCTGCTAGGTCTTTACTTTACCAGTTCATGACGCCTGTACTGACAATATTAAACAAATTTTTTTCCTTGATTGAACATCTGCTAATAAAACTTCGATTTCAGTGTGAAACTTTCTCAAAATAATGACTTAGTATCTCTAAATAATTAGTTAGTATCCAAAAATAATGACTTAGTATTTCAAAATAATGACTTACTTATCTCAGAATAATGACTTAGTATCTCAAAATAATGAAACTTTTTCAAAATAATGAGAAACTTTCTCAAAATAATGAGTTAGTATCTCAAAATAATGACTTAGTATCTCAAAATAATGACTTAGTATCTCAAAATAATGAGACACTTTCTTAAAATAATGACTTAGTATCTCCAGAATAATTACACATTATCTCAAAATAATGAGTTTGTATCTCGAAATAATGACTTAGTATCTCAAAATAATGACTTCGTATCTCAAAATAATGACTTCGTATCTCAAAATAATGAAACTTTCTCAAAATAATGACTTATCTCTAAATAATTAGTTAGTATCCAAAAATAATTAGTTAGTATTTCAAAATAATGACTTACTTATCTCAAAATAATGACTTATTATCTCAAAATAATGACTTAGTATCTCAAAATAATGACTTAGTATCTCAAAATAATGACTTAGTATCTCAAAATAATTAGTATCTCAAAATAATGAAACGTTCTCAAAATAATGACAGTATCTCAAAATAATGAGAAACTTTCTCAAAATAATGACTTAGTATTTCAAAATAATGACTTACTTATCTCAGAATAATGAAACTTTTTCAAAATAATGAGAAACTTTCAAAATAATGAGTTAGTATCTCAAAATAATGACTTAGTATCTCAAAATAATGAAACTTTTTCAAAATAATGAGAAACTTTCTCAAAATAATGAGAAACTTTCTCAAAATAATGAGAAACTTTCTCAAAATAATGAGTTAGTATCTCAAAATAATGACTTAGTATCTCAAAATAATAAGTTAATATCTCAAAATAATGAAACGTTCTCAAAATAATGACAATATCTCAAAATAATGACATAGGGCCAAATCCACAAAAGGATTGCACAGCGTTTGCCCGGGCAAACCCTGTGCAAATGAGTCAAAAAAATTGCATCCAATCCACAAAGCACATGCAAAGGCTGAAAGGTATAGCAAACTACACCGACGAGCAAATAGCTCCACGGCTGCACCCCTCTCATTTAAATGTATGTAAACTTGCCTGCAAAATTGCCCCATGGAAGCCTTGCGTGTAATCCACAAACACCATGAGCTAATTGCCACACACAGTTAGAGAGGTGCAAATACCACTTTTGAAAAGCAGGTATTAACCGGACGAATTGGATGATAAACCTCTTAAGGCCTATTTTGTCGCGAATTAGCGACAAACCGACTCTTTTCAGAAATGGCCTGATATGAATGTGCATTGAATAATATAACACAAAACCTCTATTTATTTTTTCTTTTGAAAGTAAATTCCGTCCATAAGGGAATTTAAGGGCGAGACATAACAGACTGATATTTCTGACAAAAAAAGTGTGGTCTGTCATTTTCATTAAGAACCAATCTGTGTCCTGAAATATGGAGAAAAGCCTGAAACCCTTTCTGCAACTGACTCCCAAATATGGTTTCTCTCACTTGGGGTGAGATTCCGCGACTGCAATTTAGCTGCATGTCTCTGCACCTCGTTGGTGAGGACATGCAACTCGGTTTCAGAAAATTTTAATTTGCGCTTTCTCTCTGTCATTGTCGTTGATATTGTGTTCTTGGCACAAGCCAATATATAGGCTGCCACATGGCTAATTGCAATCATCGGTGCAAAGTGCAGACAGGTGGCAAATTTGTGGGCGTGTTTGCCCGGGCATATCATTGGAGCAAAATCTTTTGTGGATACCGTGTTAAACTGGAGAGGATTGCTTTTGCAATCTCTGTATTAACTTTGAGCTAATTGCCAGGAGCAATCCGTTCTTTGTGGATTTGGCCCTTAGTATCTCAAAATAATGACTTAGTATCTCAAAATAATGACTTAGTATCTCAAAATAATGACTTAGTATCTCAAAATTATGAGTTACTATCTCAAAATAATGAGACACTTTCTCAAAATAATAAGAAACTTTCTCAATATAATGAGACACTTTCTCAAAATAATGACTTAGTACAGGGGTGGCCAATTCCAGGCCTCGCGGGCCGGTGTGTATGCAGGTTTTTGCTGCCGCCAGTTAACAATTATTTAATTAGCCCAATCGTTTACACGATCTGATATTTTAATCTACATATCCGCGATATGAAAAGCAGCTGATGAATGTTCTTGTGCCGGTATGCGTCAATGCGTGTATTGTAGCATTTTATCGTTCTGTAATTTACAAGTGAATCGGTGATTGTGTGTATGACTAATTAGCTGATTGAACCGTGGTAACTGGTGGCAGTAAAAACCTGCATACACACCGGCCCGCGAGGCCTGGAATTGGCCACCCCTGACTTAGTATCTCAAAATAATCACTTAATATCTCAAAATAATGACAGTATCTCAAAATAATGACTTAGTATTTCAAAATAATGACTTAGTATCTCAAAATAATGAGTTATTATCTCAAAATAATGACTTAGTATCTCAAAATAATGAGTTAGTATCTCAAAATAATGACTTAGTATCTCAAAGTAATGACAGTATCTCAAAATTATGAGTTACTATCTCAAAATAATGAGACACTTTCTCAAAATAATAAGAAACTTTCTCAATATAATGAGACACTTTCTCAAAATAATGACTTAGTATCTCAAAATAATCACTTAATATCTCAAAATAATGACAGTATCTCAAAATAATGAGTTAGTATCTCAAAATAATGAGAAACCTTCTCAAAATAATGACTTAGTATTTCAAAATAATGACTTAGTATCTCAAAATAATGAGTTATTATCTCAAAATAATGACTTAGTATCTCAAAATAATGAGTTAGTATCTCAAAATAATGACATAGTATCTCAAAATAATGACTTAATATTTAAAAATAATGACTTAGTATCTCAAAATAATGACTTAGTATCTCAAAATAATTAGTTATTATCTCAAAATAATTACGTAGTATCTCAAAATAACGAGTTAGTATCGCAAAATAATTACGTAGTATCTCAAAATAATGAGTTAGTATCTCAATATAATGACTTACATATCTCAGAATAATGACTTAGTATCTCAAAATAATGAGAAACTTTCTCAAAATAATGACTTAGTATCTCAAAATAATGACTTAGTATCTCAAAATAATGACTTAGAATCAAAAAATAATGAGAAACATTCTTGAAATTTGCATAGGCCCATGTGTTGTTTCCTCATATGCGCCAAAGCAACAGAAGCAAGAGGGTGAGACAAAGATTAGCAGACCAAAATGGATACCATCATTGAAGACTACGTTAGACGTGGATTCACAAATCGTCAAATTTTTCTGGTTTTGGAGGAATCGCATAATATCAAACTAAGCCTTCGGACCCTAGAGAGAAAGCTACAGCAGAACAAGCTTTGGCATAGACGAAATAAGACAGATGAAGCTGAAGTGGCATCCTTCATTGAGCAACAGCTACAAACGTCTGGCAAACTGCACGGCTACAGATGGATGCACCAGAAATGTTGGATGGCCGGGATAATTACCGACAGAGAAACTGTGCATCAATTGATGCGACTGATGGACGGGAATGGGGTAGATCTTCGTGCGCGCAACCATTTGACACGGCGTATGTACAGGTGCAGCTCAAAAAATTTGAATATCGTGAAAAAGTTCAATATTTTTTGTCACTCATGTCAGAAAGTGAAACTTTATATATTATAAAGATTCATAACACATAGAGTGAAATATTTCAAGCCTTTATTTCTTGTAATTTTGATGATTATGGCTTACAGCTAATGAAAACACAAATTCAGTGTCTCAGAAAATTAGAATATTACATAAGATCAATAAAAAAGGATATTTTAAACAGAAATGTCAGCCTTCTGAAAACTATGTTCATTTCTATGCACTCAGTACTTGGTTGGGGCTCCTTTTGCATGAATTACTGCATCAATGCGGTGTGGCATGGAGGCAATCAGCCGGTGGCACTGCTGAGGTGTAATGGAAGCCCAGATTGCTTGGATAGCGGCCTTCAGGTCGTCTGCATTGTTGGGTCTGGTGTCTCTCATCTTCCTCTTGACAATACCCCATAGATTCTCTATTACAATACCCCATAGATTCGAGTTTGCTGGCCAATCAAGCACAGTAATACCATGGTCATTGAACCAGCTTTTGGTACTTTTGGCAGTGTGGGCAGGTGCCAAGTCCTGCTGGAAAATGAAATCAGCATCTCTATAAAGCTTGTCAGCAGAAGGAAGCATGAAGTGCTCTAAAATTTCCTGGTAGATGGCTGCGTTGACTGTGGACTTCAGAAAACACAGCGGACATGGCACCCCAAATGGACTTCAAGCAACGTGGATTCTGTGCCTCTCCACTCTTCCTCCAGACTCTGGGACCTTGATTTCCAATTGAAATGCAAAATTTACTTTCATCTGAAAAGAGGACTTTGGACCACTGAGCAACAGTCCAGTTATTTTTCTCCTTAGCCCAGGTAAGACGCTTCTGATGTTGTCTCTGGTTCAGGAGTGGCTTGACACGAGGAATGCGACATTTGTAGCCCATGTCCTGGATTTGTCTGTGCGTGGTGGCCCTTGATGCACTGACTCCAGCCTCAGTCCACTCCTTATGAAGCTCCCCCAAATTCTTGAATGGATTTTGCTTGACAATCCTTCAAGCCTGTTGCTTGTGCACTTTTTCCTTCCACTCAACATTCTTGGATACAGCACTCTGTGAACAAGCAGCTTCTTTAGCAATTACCTTTTGTGGCTTACCCTCCTTGTGGAGGGTGTCAATGACTGTCTTCTGGACATCTGTCAAGTCAGCAGTCTTCCCCATGATTGTGTAGCCTACTGAACCAGACTGAGAGACCATTTAAAGGCTCAGGAAACCTTTGCAGGTGTTTTGAGTTAATTAGCTGATTAGAGTGTGACACCATGAGTTTCCAATATTTAACTTTTTCACAATATTCTAATTTTCTGAGACACTGAATTTTGTTTTTCATTAGCTGTAAGCCATAATCATCAAAATTACAAGAAATAAAGGCTTGAAATATTTCACTCTATGTGTAATGAATCTATATAATATATGAGTTTCACTTTCTGAAATGAGTGACAAAAAATATAGAACTTTTTTCACAATATTCAGATTTTTTGAGCTGCACTGTATATACACTGCTCAAAAAAATTAAGGGAACACTTAATCAACACAGTATAACACCAAGTCAATTAAACTTCTGGGATATCGATCTGTCCAGTTAGGAAGCGTAAACGATTGTGAATCAATTTCACCTGCTGCGGTGCAAATGAAAGTGAAAACAGGTGGACAGGAGAGGCAACAGCAAGACAACCCCCAAAAAGTAAATGGTTTTGCAGGTGGTGGCCACAGACCATTTCTCTCTCCTTATCCTTCCTGACTGATTTTTCTCTAGTTTTGCATTTTGCTAGTGCCCTTGTCACTACTGGTAGCATGAGGCGGTACCTGCAGCCCATTCAAGTTGCACAGGTAGTCCAGCTCCTTCAGGATGGCACATTAATACGTCCCGTCGCAAGAAGGTTTGCTGTGTCTCCCAGTCTCAAGAGCGTGGAGGAGATACCGGGAGATGGGCCATTACACGAAGAGAGCTGGACAGGGCCGTAGAAGGGCAACAACCCAGCGGCAGGACCGGTATCTGCTCCTTTGTGCGAGAAGGAACAGGAGGAGCACTGCCAGAGCCCTACAAAATGACCTCCAACGGGCTACTTGTGTGCATTTTTCTGACCAAACTGTCAGAAACAGACTTCATGAGGGTGGCATACAGGTGTATGTCAGTCGTGGGCCAAACTATGTATGGCATATACAGTGCCCTGCACTATTATTGGCACCCCTGCTAAAGATGAGTAAAAAGGGTTATAGAAAATTTGCCATTTGGTGAATTAGCTTAGTCTCACACTGAAAAGATATGTTAGCGAGTTTGGGGAGATTCCAACAGATGGAAACCACTATGATTTCAAGAAGTCAGCAGTGGTGTTCAAATAAATAGCAGTGCGTTAAAAAAGTGAATAAAGTGCAAATATTTTTTTATAGCTTTTAGTTCCATATTCCAAATGTAGTGGAAACATTACACATTCAATTCCAAATCAAAGCAGTAACAAAGTGTGTTATTCTTTTACAGGAAGCAGAGAAAAGGAATATTAATCTGTTCAAAAAAATATCAGTGTCGACATTTTTCTCTTCAAACTCAAACACTTACTGTATAAACTGTGGTTAAATCTTTTTTCAAGATTTAACCTCTTTAAATTACTGAACTAATATTTAGTTGCATAACCATTTGTGGCGAAGTGAGTCCAGCCCAGAGCTTGGGTAAGGAGAACAGGGTTTTTATTATCAACCTTTCCATCAAACACCAACACAGTAAGACCTCCAGATCTTAGTCATTTCTCTCCCTCCACTCCCAGAAGGCTCCTTTTTATAGGTTCTCAGGCTCACTGTTGAACAATCAAGGCAATTGGTTAATTGATACAAACAATACCACAATCAATCGTCACCAATTGCCTGATTGCCAACAGCTGTGCCGGTTCCATAAACCACCTGAGTTCACTCTCTCTCTTGCCGGCCTCGCCTAAAACCACGCCCCCCTACCACACCATTCTTTTTGATAACTGCTGCGCATCTGCGTTGCATTGAGTTAACCAACTTCTGGCACCTAGAAACAGGTATTTCAGCCTAGGATGAACAAACTGCATTCCACATTTCCTGTGAATTTTTGGGTTTTGCTTCAGAAACTGCATTTTTAATGTCACCCCACAAGTTTTCAATGGGGTTGAGGTTGGGTGATTGAGCTGGCCACTCCATTACCTCAATCCTTTTTGTCTGGAACCAAGATGTTGCTCGCTTACTCATGTGTTTGGGGTCGTTGTCTTCTTGAAACACCCGTTTCAGGGGCATTTCCTCTCCGGCATATGGCAACATAATCTCTTCAAGTATACGATAAATAGGCCCAACACCGTAGTGTCCCCATACCATGATTTTTTCACCACCATGCTTCACTGTCTACACAGCGTACCGTGGCTTGAATTCAGTTCCCGGGGGAAAGAACAATTTTACTCTCATCAGTCCACAGAATGTTACGCCATTTCTCTTTGGGCCAATTGATGTGTTTCTTGGCAAATTTGAACCGATTCTACAAATGCCGTTTTTTCAACAATGGTGCTTTACGGGGGCTTCTTGCTGATAGATTAGCTTCGATCAAACGTCTTCTGACTGTAACAGGATTTACAGGTAATTTTAGATTATCTTTGATCTTTCTGGAGGTGATGATTGGCTGAATCTTTGCCTTTCGATCCGTTTTAACAGTAGTTGCTCGTTTTCTTCCGCGTGTTTCGGGTTTTTTTTGCCATTTGAGATCTTTTTAGCTGAGCATCCTATAATTTGCTGCACTTATACGTTTTCCCATCTCCAATCAACTTTTTAATCAAATTACGTTGTTCCTCTGAACAATGTTTGGAACGGCCAATTTTACTTATCAATTCAGAAGGAAATATATT